>APFE030647129.1:0-22199 GCA_000404065.3 Pinus taeda
CATATCAAGAAGAAAAATGTTCAAGAAGTGAAAGAACGCATTGAGAAAGAAGAAATGAATCCAACCATATCTTGTAATGCATTGGCAGGAATTACTACTCCTCAAACTATCAAGATAGAAGGACATATCAAGAAGATAAATGTTCAAGAAGTGAAAGATCACATCGAGCATCAAGAAATGAATCTAACCATATCTCGTAAAGCATTGGAAGAAATTACCACTCCTCAAACTCTCAAGATAGAAGGAATTATCAAGAATAAAAAGGTTCAATCAGTGAAAGATCACATCGAGCATCAACAACAAGTTCTCCAACTTTTAAAAGATAATGCCACTTTGGTGCATAATTGAATGAAAAAACAGGTAGATCAACATCCTAGTGAAAAATGTTTTGATGTAGGTGATTGGGTATTTTTACGGTTACATCTCAACTAAGCTATTTATGAGAAGGAAATGTTGGCAACCCTACATGCACTTAAGAAATGGTGACCTTACCCAATGGGAAGACACTTCAAGGTAAAAATGGATCATGATAGTATTAAATACGTTTTAGAACAAATATTATCATTAGAAGAACATAAGAAATGGGTCACAAATATGTTGGGTTATGACTTTGACATCATCTATAGAAAAGGGAAGAATTTTGTTGTTGTAGATTCACCCTCAAGAAAGGATGAGGATGTGGAAGCATTGTTTTGTGCTATTTCTATTATCCAACCAAATTGGATAAAGGAAGCAACGGACGAATGGAAGAAGGACAAACAAGTGTTGTCACTCATTCAAAAGTTGCAGAATATCCCAATTCAAACAATATTTCCAGAACTTGAAGAGGAAGGAAAAATCATATTGGAACCTGGAGTAGTCACAGAGACAAGAACCCGACAGTTAGAAAATCGATCAATTTCAGAGTATCTCATCAAGTGGAAGAACTTACCCGCTGAAAATTCCACACGGGAAGACAAAACCTCTATACAAAAGCATCAAAAACTACTCAAGCGTTGAGGACAACACTTTTTGAAGGAGAGGGGAATGTTAGGCCCCTATACTACTAGCGTACCCCCTTATTGTTATTAGTACAACCCCCTTATTATATTTTTGTTCCCATGTATTCCCCATATTGTTACTATTGTGCCCCATAGAAGCCCACTATTGTTATTATTATGCCCTTACATTATTATTGTTATGTCAGCTCTGATTATATTATGACCCCTTAGACTCCTATATATAGAAATGAGGTATTTTCATTTGTATCATCCAAGAATTGTTCATTTGTGTAATGTAAAGGAGGTTTCCCCCTCGAAGAGGCTGAATTCTAAGGCGTTCATCTATCTTTTCTATCTTTTTGTAAGTTGGTTTCATAACAAAATGTGTGGTCTGTTTTTGAAATAGTTTCTTCAATGTGTAGTGCCCTTGTTAGTTTTAAGTGCACTAGTGTGCTATAATATGTTAGCAACAAAATATCAATAAGTTTTAGCAAAAATATAATTATTTACCTCCATAATTAGTAATTTTTGAAAGCTATATCTTTCAAAGGATTTAATATATGAATTTATTCAATGCACATAAAAATACAATGTGTTGATGTTTATGGTATAAACAATGACAGTAGTGTGTCAATGTAAGCTATTTTCATTGATTAATTAAAAGAAACCTTCAAATTCTTTTTGAAGTTAGAATGTTACATGCTTCTTAAAAAAATTAACATGTAGAAATGTATTGATTGTGGTTTGAGGTCAAATGGAGGGAGGGAAAAGTGATAATAGTAAGGTGGTTGATTTTTCAAATTCTTTATTCCATATCATTTCAAGTTCATCCTTGCTATTTGCAACAAGTCTAGATTTTTTTTTTTAATCTAATTAAATTTATGCTACTTTTGCATGTACATTGAATTTCATAAGGTCCAGATTTATGTTTGAGTTCAACTGCATAGAATATTCCACCAACACAAAAAAATACAAATTCTTATCTAGAGAAAAGTGCCACAAGCAGATGTTGGAAGCAAATGGAAAGCCACTTTACTCCACTAACTATAACTTACCATATTCCAACAACTATCTTGGGCCAATGTTAATTCACCACGAACTAAATCCTTTTTATGACACCCCAATGGTATGTGGTTATTCAAAATGTAAATGATTGAAGATGAACCCTCAATATGGAACACTTTCTCATTATGTTAATGATTGACACCCAAAGTTGACTTTGTAATACCTCCCATTGCTATTAATGGTTTAATAGACAATATAGAAAAGTCACATAGGAATAATTCCATATGCTTATTTTTTGGAAGAAGCCAAATACACTGTTTTTTGTTCAAAATTAACCAACCCATCTATTTTTCTTGATTTAATTGATAATTCTAATGAATGCGATTACAATATCCATACTACTTAAAACATCTCTACCAGTTCAAAAACGTTGTACAAGCTAAGAGAAATAATGTCTAGGTACATGCCAAGGTTAGTTTAATTACTTGATAGTAGTAATGGTTTCTTTCTTCATGTCCATATGCAAACTAAATACCAAAGTATTAAAATTTACTTTGTATGCTAATTGCTCGCCATCTCTACCTCTACCTATTGTTGTCTTTTGTGGAAATAATTACAAGATTGTTAGGTCTAAAATAAATTATACAAATCTTGGGTTGTTTATGTTCTCACATGTGTTAACTTTGAATACCAGATTTGATTTGATTTCTGTAACTATTTATTTTATACCCAAAAACTATTTCTCCTTGTCAAATGTTTTTATGAAAACTAATGAAAATAAATACTCTAGTATTTAAATTTTACATAAAATTGCAGCAGAAAAAAAATGGAAACATAGTTACATAACATATCATAAAAGTATGCCCATTTTTTTTCTTTCTTCACTTTCTATTACTATAGAAAATTGGGGCCTTCTTTAACAAGGAATTCAACCCACAAAGATAAACATAATTTACAACAATGGAAACTAGAAAATCACCCCCAAAAATTTGATCTATAGTTATGTTGGTTGTCTCCACAAGTTTAGCACACCTAAATTTGTTCGAACCCTCAACAAATGTAGCCTCAACCTTCTTTGCCTCCTTACATTCACATTATTTTCCCACTATAATTTTTCTTCAACACTCTCAACCTCCTCCTCTGCATAACAATTTCTCATCCTTGACCCCAAGAAAACTCAGCCCTTTCACCTATATTCTCAACTGGGAAAACTCTTTCTCATTCAAACACTTGGTTGCACACCTTTCTATTCTCTTCAGACTTGAGTCTCTCACTCTTATGAGAAACTAGATCTCTCAATCATAATGTCTCTTTCACCTTTCCCTTAGACTTATTTTATAATTTCATTAAGTCAAATCCCTAACTCTAATCTCCTTATAAGTGATGAATGACTAGGATTAGATACTATGCCTTGTTGAATTTTGTAGCTATGGCCAACTTTCATAATTAATATTTTATCCCTTGCAATATATATGTAATGAAAAATGTAAGACACGTTCTTCATGTCATTTCCAAAAGAAAAATGTAAGACATGTTCTTCATGTAAGTTTCAAAAGAGAAAATTTTGAATTTTGAATTTGAATTTTTGGCTCCAAAAGTGAAGTCAACTCTCTAAGAAGTCAAGTCAACCCCATGTAGAGACACCCGTTTGTCTAGCCAGATCACTATATATACTCCATTCTATCTCCTCCACAAGACACAATTTGATCTCACACAAGGAGATATATATTTTGGGCATCCAAGGGAAGGAAGAATAAGGTAAGAAGGATGAAGCACAAAATAATCTCAAGCATATATCTCTATCTCTTTGACTTTGCATGTGGGGATTCTCTCTCCTCCTATAGCTTCTCACGTTTGAGTTTCTAAGCATATTTTGGGAAGCAAGTCCAAAATTCTAAGTTGCAGGGCTGAGTTTCTAGACAGTGTCTAGGAGGTTGAATTTTAGCTTAGGTAGATTAGCCAGGGCCAAATTTGTTAGGCATATTAGAGACTTGACAAGGGTGTTGTTTTACTATGTTTGACCATTGTATTGTTGATGAGTTTGACCATCATATTTAACTAAAATAATTAGGTGTATCTCTTTTTGAACTAAATAATTTATCCAAGGAAAAGGTTGTTGGGTTTTTCCCCCAAGTGGGTTTTCCTAGAGTATATCTTGTGTTGTCTTTATGAATTGTGATATCTACTATCCTACTGCTTTTATGGTTGAATTTATGAAGTGTAGTTTCTTAATGATAAACTGAAGGTTCTAAAGAATATCTACATCATTAAAAGTAATTATTATTTTTTAGAAATTTATGCTTATGTCTATTACACTTGAAAAATAAACATGCCTTACTTGAGATCAATGATAGAGATTAGATCTTGGTTACTAAATTATTAAATTATTTATCCTTAAAAACTTGGTTCAATAATTAACATTATTAATTTACTTTTCCAAAGTAAAACATAGGAAAGAAATTATAGTAATCATTTACACTTCATGAGCATGCACCTAAAGGGGAAATCTAACATCTTCTACATGTGTGACACTTATTTTCTACAGAAGCACTTGTCTAAGATAAGAACATAAACACTCCCTCCTAATAAGGAAGGTGTTTTGCACCACTCTTAGCTTATCTCTATAAAACAAAAACTTTCCCTTCACCAAGGGCTTGGTAAGAATGTTTGCCACTTTCTTATCTGTAGAGATATACTTAAGCTTCATAGCTACCCTCTAGACTTTGTCTCTAATGAAATGATATCTAATTTCTATATGTTGGGATTTTCATGAAACACTAGAATTTATGAGAGCTTGATGCAAATTTGAATGCCATAGTGAATCATTGTTGAATCCAACTTGAGATAAAATAACCCAGTGAGCATCTAGAAAATTTTAATGGCCTCACAACTCATGAAGATAGTTTCCATATACTCTATCTCTACTCAAATAAGCTCCATGAAATATTTCTTCCTATTGAACCATGAGATCATTGTAGAACCCAAATTGAAACAACACCTGAAGGTGTTCTTCTTGTTTACTGCACTCCTAGAAAATTTTGATTTTGTATAGTTTATTAACTACACTCCACCACTCTTGACATACTTGATTCCATACTCCATTGTACCTAAAACTACCCTAGAATATGCTTCACCTCCACTTAATGGAACCTCCTTGACTCCACCATAAACTAGCTCAATGTGTTCACATAAAAACATATATATGGCCTAGCATTGACTAGATACATCAAAGAACCTATCAGTTTCCTACACAATGTGGGATCCACCAACTCTAATTTATAAGGCTTCAACCTCCTCAAGTTTTTAGTCATGGGTGTCAACATAAGCCTACAATCCACCATCCCAAATCTCTTCAAGATTTCAACTACATACTTCCCTTGTCCGAGGAAGATCTCACCTATCTATTGCCACATATTCAACTCCAAAAGGTAGTGCATCATGTCGATGTAATTCATCTCAAACTATATAGTTAGGTCTCTCTTTCATATCTCTATGAGCTTCTCTTCCCTTGTAACAAATAGGCCACCCACTTTGTTTTTCATTAAGTTGACCCTAATGACTGATCAAGTCAAGGCACCTTATGGAGTTAGTAAACCTCCTCATTTTTGGTTTCAAGATAGCTCTTGAACCAGAGAGGGTAACCCTTAATATAATCGACATTGATCCATATTAACTTCGATTTATGAAACATCAAGAGGTATTAAATATCTCAGGATGAAAAATTCTTTTTGAGTGCAAAATTTGAGGACAGGTTTGCATCTCGAGAGATTAGATTCCTCTCATTGCTTCATAGATCCTTAGTTAAAATCGTTCTACGCTGGATTTTAATAATATTATTTATATTATATAAATTTCACATATCTGAATATAAATATTTTCATATTTATTTTTATTAAAACCTTAAATTTATTTTTCGTAGGAATATGCCTGGAATATTTTTAATCATAGTGAGGATAGAGGGTTTAGATATATCTCACAAGTAATTATAAACATTTTTCTTTTAAATTTAATTACAAACATGTTATGAAAAATAATTAAAACAAAGTATTTTGTGTGGTTTTATCTTTCAGATTCATCGCATTTTACTGTTTTGTGTATTGATGTTTTGAACCATCCTCTATGGTTCATCATTAGGATTAGATATGTGAAGAAGTCAAAGAATGATGTGTAATAATTAGAGGATATGGTAGGGATGGTAGTGTGAAGAGCCGACAAGTTTGATAATGGTGTGGTTTTAATCAATTTTTAATTAATTTTAATTTAATTTTTAATTATATTTATTTTTAACATAATTAAACTATTAAATTTATACTTGAATAATGTATTTTCCTTAAACTTTGATTAATAGTTTTTAGAATTTAAATGTTTTAATGTTGATATTAAATCTATATTAATTAGTATTTATTAAGATATTCTAAGTTCATAAGTTTTAGATTAATTGATAATTAATTAAGATATTTTAATGAAGTTCATAAGTTTCAGATGCTAGATTAATGTTTTGTATTGAATAATACTATAGTTAGGTTAACTAATGGGTTAAATGGAAGTAAATGAGTTTAATCTTACTAAATTTTTAAGGAGTGAAAGAGGAGGACCAAGAGGCAAAAGGGTCGGGATTATCTAGGAGATGGTAGAATCCCTTGTTAATGTGGGAATCCAATTATCACTTATTTTCCAACCATCATCACAATTGAGGTTACTAGGGTGTTTCCCTATTTCGATAGCTTCTCTAAATTTTCTATGGTGGTACTTCTCAATTTTGGCTACAACACAAGAGTTTTCAATGAAAATATGATGATTGGTTTTACTAGAGTGCTCAACCAAAGCAGAGTTTTTTGGAGCGGTTATGCTTAATGTCTGCAGCATGTTCTTGAATCCTAGTTAATATAGAACGACCAGTTTCACCAATGTAGGCCTTGCCACATGAACAAGGGACCAAATAAACCCCTTTGTGGTGTTTAGGATCAAAAGGATCTTTTACCGATTTCAGACATCTGTTAATTTTATTCATGGGTTTGAAAGTGGTTTTTATATTGCTCTTTTTTAAGATGTGTGAAATCTTATCAGTGATGCCTAGGATGTAGAGAAGGTGAACCTTACCATCCATGTGTTTTTTTTTTTTTTTTTTTTGGGATTCTTAGCTTTCTTGAAATCATTGATTCCTTGGTGTCTCTTGTATCCATTGTTTTTAAAAACATCCAAGAGGTGGTTCTTTTCTTGCTCAAAATTATCATGATCTGAAATATGTATCGTCCTTGTGGCTAGAGTGTTGAGCACCCTGAGTTTTTGAGTTGGATGCTGGTGAGATTTAGCATGCATGTAATGTTCAGTGTGGGTTTTTTGATGATAGACCTAGTGAGATATTGTGCCATCTTGGTTTCTCTTGATTAGGATATCAAGAAAGGGAAGACAATGGAAGTGGAAGAGAAGGGTTGTCTTCCCTTTCTTGATATCCTAATCAAGAGAAACCAAGATGGCACAATATCTCACCAGGTCTATTGTAAGAAAACCCACATTACCTGCATTCTAACTCTCACCATCATCCAACTTAGAAACTCGGGGTTTTCAACACTCTAGCCACAAGGGCGATCTTCAGATCATGATAATTTTGAGCAAGAAAACAACCACCTCTTGGATGTTTTTAAAAAGAATGGATACAAGAGACACCAAGGAATCAATGCTTTCAAGAAAGTTGAGAATCCTAGAAACAAACAACACATGGATGATTATGTTGGTAAGGTTCACCTTCCCTACATCCTAGGCACCACTGATAAGATTTCACACATCTTAAAAAAGAACAATATAAAAACCACTTTCAAACCCATGAATACAATTAACAGATGTTTGAAATCGGTAAAAGATCCTATTGATCCCAAACACCATAAAGGGGTTTATTTGGTCCCTTGTTCATGCAGCAAGGCCTACATTGGTGAAACTGATCATTCTATATTAACTAGGATTCAAGAGCATGCCGTAGACATTAAGCATAACCTCTCCAAAACCTCAGCTTTACCTGAGCACTCTAGTAAAACCAATCATCAAATTTTCATTGAAAACTCCTGTGTTGTAGCCAAAATTGAGCAGTACCACCATAGAAAATTTAGAGAAGCTATTGAAATAGGGAAACACCCCAATAACCTCAACTTTGATGATGGTTGGAAAATAAGTGATAATTGGATTCCCATGCTAACAAGGGATTCTACCATCTCCTAGACAATCCCGACCCCTTTGCCTCTTGGTCCTCCTCTTTCACTCAAAAACTTTAATAAGATTAAACTCATTTAATTTCATTTAACCCATTAGTTAACCTAACTCTAGTATTATTCAATTCAAAACATTAATCTAGCATCTAGAACTTATTAACTTCATTAAAATATCTTAATTAATTATCAATTATTCTAAAACTTATGAACTTAGAATATCTTAATAAATACTACTTAATATAGATTTAATATCAACATTAAAACATTAAATTCTAAAAACTATTAAATCAAAGTTTAAGGAAAATACATTATTCAAGTAGTAATTTAATAGTTTAATTATGTTAAAAAAAGAAGTGAAAATTAAAATTAAATTAATTAAAAGTTGATTAAAACCACACCATTATCAAAGGCTCTTCACACTACCATCCCTACCATATCCTCTATTTATTATACATCATTCTCTGACTTCTTCACATATCTAATCCTGATGATGAACCACGGAGGATGGTTTGAAACATCGATACACAAAATAGTAAAATGCAATGAATCCCGAAGATAAAATCACACAAAAAGCAGATCACAAAAGTATCAAATCTATTATTTTCAACAACACATTTGTAAAATAGTTTGATTGTAAAATGAGTTATGGTTTTTGGGCATGTGGTATTGATAAACTATCGTATTGGCCCATGGTACAAGCTAATAATATCCATGGCAAAGTGAGGGTGAATATATATGGTTAAGAATCTTATTATATTGTAATTTTATTATAAGCATTAACTTTTTATGTGCTTAATAATTAAATTTTGTAGCCCCAAGGGATAGCTTAGTTGATTGAGTTCTTGTTGCTAAGTACCTCACCTATTTGGAGGTCATGGGGTTAAATCTCCTTAGCGCCCTTGGGGTTAGGCCTTGCTAGTTTGTCTGACGGGTAGATCCCTTCAGATGATCTACCTAGATTTTCCCATGGATGTAGTGGCCACTCAATGTTCGTGAAACCCCCTTACAAAAACCCCAAGGGATAATTCAGTTGGTTGAGTTCCTGTTGCTAAATACCTTGCTTATCGGGAGGTAACAGGGTCAAATATCCTTGACACCTTTGGGGTTAGGCCTTGCTAGTTTGGATGATGGGTAGATCCCTTTGGGCTAATCTACCTAGATTTTCCCGTGGATGTAGCAGCCACTTAGTGTCTGTGAACCACCCCTAAAAAAATTAAATTTTGCGGAATCATTATTTTAATTTATATGGTAAAATGGATCTTAATTTATAGGTACTATGTATATGATATATATTTTAATTTGATATTCTTATTATGATTATCTTTTATTTAAAAAATAAAAAATAAAAATATAAAAGTGTTCGTAATTTTTTAATAAAAATAAAATTACAATATAACAATTGAATTTTATTATTTTTATTACTTTTAACTTCATTATTAATTTAGCTAAGATATTAATGTTTACACTCATTTACAAACACTACAACATCCCCCCATACTAGGTTCTATATTACTTTTAACCTTTTATTACTTTTTAATTGATTCGACATGTAAATGTTTACAAACAAACATTTACACCACTACACATCACCCTTATACTAGGTTGTTGAATGCCTCTCAATGCAATAAAGATGTTAGCAACAATAGAAATGATTCTATACTAGAAATAAATAAGTATATTTGAAGCTATTTTTTTTCTAATTATAAGTGAACAAGTTGATGGTTCGGCGAAAAATGGCCTATGCAACTCCCACATGCAAAACCACCTTTTGTGTGGTCGGAGCAACAGGGTCCGTGGCCTCCTCGCTGGTCAAGCTCTTACTCCAACGGGCTCACATCGTCCATGCTTCTATTCGTGACCTAGATCATTGCAAGATATTTATCGGTGGAATATCATGGGAGACGACCGAGGAGAGGCTCTGGGACTACTTCAGCAAGTATGGAGAGGTTGTTCAGACCGTCATCATGAAAGATCGGCTCACGGGTCGTGCCAGAGGGTTCGGTTTTGTGGTCTTCTCAGACCCCTCGATGGTCGACATAGCTCTTCAGGAAAAGCACACCATCGACGGTAGAGGGGATGCAGAGAGACTGCTTATCAACCCTATTGCGTCGGAACACCTGCGAGACAACTGCGTCGGTCTCTACAACTTGAAATTCTCGGATGCAAGTCTTTCTGCCGATCAGCGCTTTGCTCTGGAGCTTTTGGTCAAAGCCAGGGACGCGACAGGGTGGGGATCTGAAGGTTTTCACACAAGATTGGTCGTTGAAATCAAAGAAGGGGGTTTGCATGATGCAGATCTGCTCCCCCCCTCAATGGATTGGCCCAAACTTTGCAGATCCGGCTTGGATCTAACCAATCTGGCCAATACTAGAGAACAGGCAGAACCTAGGCAGTAAATCGGTGGCAATAAGTATAGATCAAGCATCGGGTCTGTAGATCTAGACCTGCAAATGGAAGAACGACCCTATATGAGGTCAGATCCGGAAGATCGTTTACAGCCAGAGCACGCCGGAAATCGCCGCACCACTGACTTAGGCGGATCAGGAACTCAGTCAAAACTCAGGCTACAGGTAATAACATCTTGTTTTCAGATTTTTATTAAAACTCCTGAGGGGAAAACCTGCTTAGTATGGGCACATGCAGAAATCACCATCATGCAGCTGAAACAACAAATATGGGCATTGATGGGATACCCTGTCCAGATCCAACATTTGGTCAGTGGTAGGTGGTCCCTCCAGGATAGTAGAACCTTGAAAAACTATGAGATTAGTCTAGAAACAACTATAGTTTTAAACTTTAGGCTAAGAGGAGGGGCTCTGCCCCAGGGACAACCAAGCTCCTCAGGAGGAGACAAGGGGAAAAAGACAACACCTCAACATCAACCCAAGGGAGGCTCCTCCTACAAAAATATTTTACAGGGTAACAGAGATCCAGGGTCTTCTCCAGATCAAGGCGGATATACACCTAGACCATACATAGTAGATCAGCTAGGGAAAACCCCAGCCCTCAACTTTGACTCTACAAGGCTTGATGATTTCGTTAAGTCTTATGAAACACAGGCCCTAATATGTCGTTTTAATAGTTTTTGGCCAAAGCCAATGGATTTTATTTCATTGGATTTTTACCACTTGGACCATGGAATGTGACATACATTTATGCTCCAAGGGGTTTTTTATAGTTAGATTTTCATCCATGGAAGTCAGAGATACAATCATCAATGCTGGTCCTTGGTTTTGGGGAACATCGGGGCTATTTATGACCCCATCGTTCCCAGATTTTGATCCAAACAAAATGACTGTCTCCAAAGTGTCGGTTTGGGTCCGCATATATAACCTTCCCCTTCAATTTTGGACTGAATGAGTATTGGAAGGAATTGGGAACAATATAGGGAAATATATCAAAACAGATCTGGAAAGGATTGATGAAAGGGTCTACACTTTTGCACGCATTTATGTGGAAGTATATTTAAGCAAAGGACTGCTGGACAATATAAGGTTGATCTACAAACAACAAAATTGGCTACAAGGACTAGACTACGAAAACACTGCCTTCAGATGTAGGCTCTGTAGGCAGACAGGACACTTGCAAAGAACATGTCCAGAAGACAAGAAAGCAAACAGTAAAAAGAAGCAGAAAGGGAAGCAGAGGAAAGGATGGCAATTTCCCCCCCCCTGTCTCAGAGGACGAAGAATCATAAGAAGAAGAGGAAGATATCCTCGCAGAGAATGCTGAGGTTTCCCAAGGAAAGGAGACTCAGAAGGAAACCACATCAGGAAACAAGGCTCCATAGTCCCATTCAAATCAGGCAGAGAAGGCAAGCGAGGATTCGAGTATGGGAGGGACCAAACGACATCACCACTCAGATACTTCAGACTCAGACAAGGAAACAGCCACACAAAAAGCAAAAACAAAGTTAGTCATAGCTTCGATCGAGCCTACTCAAGGTGAGTGGCGCAAGGTTGAAAAGAAAAAGGGGAGAAAAACATGAGGTGTGAGTCATTTACTCACTACCGGAATCCAGTTTTTCTGCCTTTTTCTCCTTTCTTCTTTCTTTTTCTTCTTCTAAATGCACGTTAGTTTCTGTAACGTTGCATGGGGTGCGAAAGCACTCGAGCCCAATGGGCACCTTATGGAAATGCTTCAATGCATCTTCTTGTGTAACTTTTCATTTTTTAAATAAAAGGTTACCGATTTTTTCTTTGGAAAAAAAGTTGATGGTTAGGCAACTATTTGTAAGATATCATTTTAAATACGCTTGGAAAATACAGTTTGCAGAAATTAGCTTAACATTTCAAATAAAAATTTGGAAAGTAATAGTGAACATAGAACTAATAATCATTCAATTACTTCATGTGAAACTAAATGATCTGCCACATATATGTAAAATAGAGAATAACTCTTAAATTAATAAAATGAAGGAGATAATACAAAAATAACTAAAGAAAAGAAACAAAACAAAGAAAAGTTATACAGATGTACTTATAAAACTTGATGGCTAATAACATGTGTCATGGCTAATCCCTAGGCTTACTTCATTCAAATGACATTCCATATAATTCAACTATCACAACATTTGTGTAAGGTAGGCTATATGAAATTTAAGGTAATAGTAAATATTTTGTTTAGAACAAGTCTATTTAGAACAAAACTATCTTCAATACATAATTTAAATACATAATTTGAGCATTGGCATAAAAAAATTTCCAAAATTTCCAAAGTTTGATAATTTGTTAGGCCCTTGTAATAATACTAGTGTATCCCCCTTATTTTTATTATTGGTGTAGCCCCCTATTGTTATTTTCGTGCCCATGTATCCCCCATGCTATTATTCTTGTGCCCCATAGAAGTCCACTATTGCTATTGTTGTGCACTTAATTATTATTGTTATCTAGGCTCTGATTATATTGTAACCCCTTAGACTCTGATATATACCAAGGAGGTCTTATCATTTGTATCATCCAAGAATTTTTCATTTATGTAATGTAAAGGAGGTTTCTCCCTTGAAGAAGGCAATTTTTAAGTTGTTGATCTATTCTTTTTTTCTTTTCTTTTGTGAGTTGGTTGCATAAGATTTGGTATCAGAGATTTGGATTCTAGGGTTTCACTACAAATAAGTCATCTTGGAATTTTTGCTATAACTTTTTTATTTTTATTTATTTATTTTATATATATATATATATATATATTTATTATTTATTTTATTTTTTTCAGAAGCTGAAATTTAGAATACATAGAGCTGAAATATTTTTTAACTTACTGTAAAAATTTCATATCTTGATTTGCTATATTTTCAGAGATATAGTCTAGAGAAGTTATGGTTTTTGCAAGCTCCATAATTCAATCTCAAACAGGTGACCTAGGGAAAATTGACATAACTTTCTCTATGAGAATTGGATTTGAATTTTGTAAAAAGTGACTGAAATTGAAAGGAATTTGTTTTTTCATGTATCATTTTCAGGGTTGAAGGTCAAAATATGGACACATGGAATTCTGTACAAGTTCGCTCTATTGAATTAGTTTATAATTAGGTGATCGTGGGAGATTACGCATAACTATTTCATGAAGAATCCAATCTCAGGTATGACTTTTGGGGTTGGAACGTAGACTCATAGGGATACAATAGGATGAAATTTTGTACCTTGGAGATCAAAAATTACAAATATACAACAATTTCAATATCAAGCTCCTAAAAATAAAGAAACACGTGCATATTTTTTTAAATTTGGCATTTTTGTTTGAAAAATCAGTTTGAAGTGATTCAAAGGGCATAATGAAGCATATATATCATTATTTGATTCTAAAATTCCTTGAAATAAAAAATACACACACCTAGTAAGCAACTAGAAATCTCTTCTATGACGCATGAAGAAGAGGAAGAAATGCAACATGATATATCAAATTTACAAGACCAGGTGCAACAAAGTTCTCTCTTGCAAAAAGTAACAAAAACTTAATTGGAAGCCATGATGAATGTCAATATAGATGGTATAAAAAGTGACATAGGATTTTTGAATAATGGTATAAAAGAAGACAAGGAAGCAATGATGAATGCCATTATAGAAGGTTTGAAGGAATGTTTGGTAAAATTGCTATAAGAAAGGCTTCTTGACGGTGCCAAGGTAATCCATGAAAATAATGATGAGGAAAAAAGGAGTATGAATTATGATTTTAGAGACCCAAATGTTGGGTTTAAGAACCACCAAATTCCAAATATCGATATGAGGAAATCTTATGGCAAGGATCCAGTAACATGGATACTACATATAGATCAATATTTTTATCTTCATGATGTGAAACATACACAAAAGGTATGCATTTTATATTTAGAACCTATTCTGTATCATATCAAAGGCTTTGTTATCGTAAACCACTTTTAACTTCGTTAATTTTGATAGAGGAGATGATAACACATTATGAGGATATAAAGAGAAATACCTTCTTTAGCCAATTAATAAATCTCAAACAAAAGGGTTCAATGGTGGAGCACATTGAGAACTTACAAAAATTTAATATTAGGGTAACTAATATTCTAGAGAAGCATATGGTTGATGTATTCATAGGGACTTTAAAGGATAACATCCAACATTAGGTTCACCTTTGGGAACATGATACATTGGAGAAGGCATTTAGGGTGGCAAGAAAAGTTGAAAGAAAAACTATGGCAATAAGGAAGTCTACCATTCACAACTATAAACATGGAAGTGTTGGTACTCCTATCCTTCCATAATCTACAAGGTTGAAACGAGAAAAATTAAAGGAAAAAATATCAAAATGGATTTGTTACAATTGTGATAGAAAATACACTAAAGGTCATAAGTTTGTTGAGAAGAAATTATTGTACATAGATTGTGAAGAGGAGGAAGAAAAGGAACAGTAAACATAAAAATAGGAGGATATACACTAGGAACCAACCCCAGAAAATAAATAAATGAATCCTACCATATATTTTACTGCATTTGAAAAAATTACCACTCCTCAAAATCTCAAGATAGAAGGATGTATTAAGAAGAAAAAGGTAATAGTGATGATTGATTTGGGTAATACACATAATTTTATTCATTGTAAGATAGCCAAGGAATTGAATTGCTTCCTATATCCAACACCGAAGTGTCAAGTGATGGTTGCAAATGCAGGAACTATACATTGCTCTAGTAAGTTTCATAATATCAAGTTCACCATGGGGGAATATGTATTGAATAGTTCAATGATTTCCATTCAAGTGGGTGGTGACGATGTTGTGCTAGGAGTCCAATGGTTATAATATTTTAGGATGATAGCTTTTAATTTTCAAGAAATTTTCTTGAATTTTTTTTGGGAAGCAAAGGAAGTTCAATTAAGGGGTATCACAGGGAAAATAGGAAAGTTAATCAACTCTAATGACATGACGGATATTTTGAAGAAATAAAAATGGAGCATAATTGCACAGTTATGCTCACTATAGGTTGAAACATCGAAATCATCTATTTCTCCAGATCTCCAAAAAATTTTGGACAATCATTCCAAGGTATTTGAGACTCCTAAGGGCCTCCCACCTATTTGTGATCACGTTCATGCTATTCATTTGATTTCAGGAAGTTTTCCTCTAAAAATCAAAACTTACAGCCATCCCTATGAGAAAAAGAGTGAAATTGAATGTATGGTTGTAGAAATGATAGAGTCTGGTATAATATGAACCAATCAAAGTTCTTTCTCTACTCCAGCAGTATTGGTGCACAAGAAGGATTGATAATGGCATATGTTTCTGAATTATAGGTAGCTCAACAAGATCACTATTAAAGATAAATTTCCCATTCCTTTCATTGATGAATTGTTGGATGAATTACATGGAGAAATTTACTTCCCCAAGCTAAATCTTCATTCAACATATCATCAAATTAAAATGAAGAATGGATACATTTTGAAAACAACATTCAAAACTCATGAGGGTCATTATGAATTTTTGGTCATGCCTTGTGGCCTTACCAATGCACCTTCCACATTTCAAGGTTTAATGAATTCCATTTTAAAACCCTTTATTAGAAAATTTTTGTTAGTATTTTTTGATGATATACTAATATACATCAAGTCTTGGAATGATCATGTTCAACATGTTGACAGGGTGCTCAAACTCTTGTTAGAGAAACAATTATATGCAAAAACCTCCAAATGTTTATTTGGAGTACATGAAGTGCAATATTTGGGTAATATTTTATCTCATGAGTGTGTTAAGGTAGACCCTAACAAAATTAAATCCATTAAGGAATGGTAAATCCCCACACCCATAAAACATATTCGATGATTTGTCTGGTTGACAGGGTATTATCGCAATTTTTTAAAGAATTATGGGAGAATAGGAGCACCTCTAACAACATTACTAAATAAAGATGAATTTTCTTGGACTCCAGAAGAAACTAAGGCCTTTGAACATCTTAAAGAGGCAATATTCCAAACATTGGTCTTAGTTATGCCAAACTTCACAAAAACCTTTATTGTTGAATGTGATGCGGCCTTAAGAAATGGAATTTTTGTTTTTTTAATGCAAGAAGGAAGACCCATTGCTTTTGAAAGTTGTCCACTCAAAGGAAGGTATTTACAAAAACCCATTTATGAGAAGGAAATGTTGGCAATACTAGATGCACTAAAGCAATGGTGACCTTACCGAATGGGAAGACACTTCAAGATAAAAAAAGGTCGTGAGAGTCTTAAATACTTTTTGGAACAAATATTATCTTCAGAAGAGAAACAAAAATGGGTCACAAAGATGTTGGGTTATAACTTTGAAATCATCTAGAAAAAAGGGAAGTAAAATTTTATTGCAGATGCGCTCTCAAGAAAGGATGAGGATGTTGAAGCATTTCTTTGTGCCATTTCCATTATCCAACCTGATTGGATAACCAAAGTAAGGGGTGAATGGAAGAATTACAAATAGGTGTGGACACTCATTCAAAAGTTGCAACAAGATCCAAGTACATATGATACATTTAGCTGGAAACATGATTCATTATGGTACAAAGATCGCTTATATATTTGTAAGAATTCCGAACTCAAGTAAAATATTCTTTTGGAATTACACACCTCCCCCCAACAAAATAAAGTTGAGACAATTAAGACCCCGACTTTGTTACAAACTTTAGCCATTCCAAGTACGCATTAGGAGGAGGTCCCAATGGATTTTACCATAGGTGTAACCAAGTCTGAAGGAAAGAGTGTCACCATGGTGGTATTTGATAGAATTACCAAGTATGCACACTTTTGTGCATTATCTCATCCTTTTAAAGCTAGTACAATTGCTACTGGATTTATGGAAACAATTTAAAAGCTACATGGAAGCCCAAAGATTATTGTAAGTGAGAGAGATCCCATTTTCACTGGAAATTTTTGGACAAAATTATTTTCTTGTCTTGGAACTCAAATAGCTCATAGATCATCTTATCATCATCAATCTGACGGGAAAACTGAGATAGTGAAAAGATGTTTGGAAGGATATCTTCGTCATTTTATATATGATAAATAAACACAATTGCTTAAGTGGTTACCTCTATTTGAATGGTCATATAACACTTCATTCCATACTGAAACAAAAATGACCCCATTTATGATACTTTATGGATATTATCCATCATCCATCAAATCGTATTTAAGAGAAATATCAAAGGTTCAAGTAGTGGAAGATCACATCAAGCATCAAAAACAAGTTCTCCAACTCTTAAAGGATAACCTCACTCTAACACAAAATGAAATGAAGCAATAGGAAGATCAACATCACAATGAAATAATTTTTTATGTAGGATATTGGGTATTTTTACAGCTACAACCATACAAACAAATGTCCCTCATGCAAGCAAAGAAGGATAATAAATTATCACCCAAGTACTACGGTCCTTACAAGGCATTGCAAAATATTGGTGCTATGGAATACAAATTGGAGTTGTCTACATCGTCCTGAGTACACCTAGTTTTCCATGTTTCATGCTTAAAGAAGGTTATCAGTGACAATCTCACAGTTCAAACATTGTTGCCAGAACTTGACGAATAAGGAAAAACCATATTTGAGCCTGAAGCAGTCATGGAAACAAGAATCCAACAGCTAGGAAATTGATTAGTTTCAGAGTATCTCATTAAATGGAATAAATTACCTATTGAAGATTCCACATGGGAGGATGAGAATTTTATATAGAAGCATCCAAAACTACTCAAGCATTAAGGACAACACTTTTTTTAAGGAGAGGGGCATGTTAGGTCCCTATAATAATACTTGTGTACCCCCCTTATTGTTATTGTTAGTGTAGCCCCCTATTGTTATTGTTGTGCCCATGTGTCCCCCATGTTGTTATTGTTGTTCCCCATTGAAGCCCACTATTGTTATTGTTGTGCCCTTACATTATTATTGTTATGTAGGCTCTAATTATATTGTGGCCCCCTAGACTCCTAATATACCAAGGAGGTCTTATCATTTGTATCACCCAATAATTGTTCATTTATGTAATGTAAAAGAGGTTCCCCCCTTAAAGAGGACAATTTTAAGTCGTTGATCTATATTTTCTTTTATTCTGTGAGATGGTTACATAACATATTTAAAACATCAATTATTATCTAAAAAGAAAATCTAGGGATGCAATATGTCTCATCATGTGATATTTTAGAATAAAAAATATCTTATACCACTAAAAATGATGATCCTTGATGACGAGCCTTAGTATTGCAACAAGAATGTTGCAACTCCCAAGGCTACCATCTTAAATTATCAACTCGGGGTTCATACAAACTTAAGAGGTGTCGGAACTGTATGTGCAACATACAATGTGCCCTTCGTTCATTGATCTAATGTAAGGGAGTGAATATCATGAAATTTAACCTAAACTAATTGTAGAAATGGAAATCAAACACTAGCCTAATTGTAGGATGTCAAAGTTTCATTGAAAGGGAACCTAGTCTTAACTTAAGAATAAAGAAATTAAAATAATCTAATATGCATGAAGGAAAGAGAATGTCATCAATAAATGAATTCAAAATAGGTTATATCAATTTACAAAGTTAATTATATACTTCATGTGGAAATCAAGGAAGTCATTGTTGTGTTATCCAATTTATAAATCTATCCATTAACCCAAATTGTTGAGATGTGTTACAGGGGTAGAAAGGAAAATCCTAAGTAATATTTGGTCTTCCCCAATTATGTATTTAGAGCCTAGGGGTAATTATTAACCTAGAAAAAGTCAAATTTGTAGTGGGGATCAAAACTAGTGAAGGAAAGTGATGCTACAGGTTTGTTACAGACGATTGCTATCGGAGGCCTCTATTGCTACAAGAGCAAAATATTGCTAAATTCCCAAGTAAATCAAACTCAATTGGGATGGAACTTTTTTTGTTATTAATTAGGATTTATTATGTCTCCATTCCAAGTAAAATCTCTCCAAAATACTCTTGTTAACATGTGCTAAAAATTAGCATAAAATTACTACTCTAAAAACTGGGAATTCAAGAAGTAGCGAGCTAGTTAACCTATCAAATGCCTAACCTAATCAAGTGAAAATTCATTGGTGTGAATTTTGTTATTAACTTAAATTTTTTTATGACCTAATATGTAAAGTGTAATCAACTCAAATGAGTCTTATTAACGCATTCTAAAAAATAACAGAAAAATACTTCTATTTTTCTATAAGGGACTTCCAAAAATTCTAGATTTGTGAACCAATAAACCAATCCAAGTAGCTCAATGATGAAGATGAATTTTCAAAGTTGTTATAAGTATGAGAAATTATTTCAACTTTTTAAATAAACTACAAAATAACTTAATTCAATCATTTAACCCAATTCTACAACAAAAGAAGCATCAATACTTAATGCAGAAATAAGAAAAATAAGAATAAGAGATGCATGCGAATAAGAAGTGAAAAGAATAATTTTTTTTAATAAAAAAGGGATATGAGTCTATTGGGATGGAAAAGCACAAGAATATTCAGAGTCCTATGAATGATACTAAGCGTTAGAAGCTAAAAATGGAACCAAACTTCATTATTTGAATCAATCCAAATACATCCTTGCTAGAAAGGAAATTGGAGCTGCAAAAATATAAGTTTTCTCCACAAGAAGACTAAGAAATACATGCCACTAGAGGAAAATTTGAATTGGTACTTATAAAAAATGGTGATGAAGCATTCTCATTGAAAGGAGGAAGCTTTCCTCTCCAAAATCTCTCAAATAGTGGACCTGGTTCCCAATACTAGGAATCTACATTAAATGACATGGAATACATTCTTACATTTTCTCAATCACTGGAGCTCAAGAATTTGTCAATAATTTCATGATATTTTGTTTATTTGTTATCCAATCTTGATCCTCCTAAAGCAGGGAGCAAGTCCCTAGATTATCTCCTCCTCCAACTCTTCATAATCTGCCCAATATTCTCACAATATTCTACAAAAATAAATAATATTAGGAATAAATATGAAATTATCTTTAAAATTTCCTAATGAACATATTAAATTTAAAAATATGCCATTTAATGCAAAAATATAGGTTTAATGTGTTGAAGGATGGTCAAATGGGCCTTAATTTATCTCTAATTTGGAGGCCCACCATACCCCCTACTGAAAGTGTTGCTCATCCTTTGAGCAAGTTAGTGACCTAATTGTGCCTCATTCATGGCCCTGGTAGCCTCTTGAACATCCCAATCTACCTCATAAGGAATTTTGGTACATATTATCTTGCTCCATTCTCTTCCTCTTCTTCTCCATATCCTTCTATAGATCCATCCCCTTCACTAAAATCTAATTAGGCTTTTGCTTGTGTCTTAATAAAAGTCTCCCTGTTAATGTCCACAATGTTAGTCCATGACACAAGTTTTTGAACATTCTCCACAACATATGTGATAATTAGCATCCTTGATGAGTCTGTGGACTCTCTTCAATTGAAACCACTCCCCCCATATTTTGTCACTGTGATTTTCCAAAGTTTGGTAAACCAATACTCCCAATATGCTACAAGGGTAAAAAAAGAATTTTTATCCATATTGGTTAGAGGAATGAAAACTTTAGACTCAACTCAAAAATAATTCCATTTCCTTTCTTATCTTAACTCAAAGAAACATTCTCATTCAATTTTTTTATTCACAAACTACTATCAGAATTTTGGTTGAATGAATGAGAGGTTTTGTAGTTTTCTTGTCCACATATGGTAGAGACAAATGTGTACTTTCCCTTCTCTTAGATGTACCTCTTCAAATATAGGTTAAATTTTCTCAAAATTAGGCTTTTTGAATCTCTCTAGACTTTCCTATAGCACCTTGTCTTCTCCTGTAGAAAATATGTTTCTCCTCTAGCACACAATCTATATCTCCTATAGTAGATATCCCTGATCCTATAGCACCTGCAAATAAACTCTATATCTCTTATATAGAACCCTGGGAATCCCCTAGTAGCATCTAGCTCATCCTTTTGTACCTTGATGGGTTTCTCCAACTGTCTCTTGGGAATGAGTAATTGTGCAAGTGAATTTGAGCCTTGTACTTTTATTCCCTTTTTTGGCAATGGCTCAAAGTGATTTAATGGTGACTAGGCCTTTGCATGAATTTCCTCTTTAAAAAATTATCCCTGCTCCTTGTAATCACCACCCTCCTTAATTTGTATTTTCTGCGTTGCATGAGTGAGGGTGTTAGCTGCACTTAATTGGTTGAGGGTGGTCGGGACTGTTGAGACATCCTTGATTTATAAAACCTCATCTCTCATGCATTGACAAAAAATTTCTAACCGTAATACACTCAAGAGAAGAGATGAAGAATATTTCATACCTGTACCTACTTGATGGTTGTTGGAGAGAAATGCATGCTACTACTGTGTTGATGATTGATCCATGGTTCTGGAGGTGCTAATTTCCTTATTTTTCTTGTGCACTATTGGAATTATGATACATATGTTGTACTTAATGGCACCCCACTCATCTCAGATGATAAATTATAGTGCAGAGAAAAGTTCACACACTTTCATGAAGAGAAAAGTTCCTTTCATGCAGAGAAAAGTTCACGCACTTTCAT
>APFE030647129.1:22721-49659 GCA_000404065.3 Pinus taeda
TATTGTGAAAGGCCTAAGGCTATAAAATAGGAAGGAAATCATTTGGCAAGGCATCTTCTAAATTATTGAATATCTGATAAAGTGCTAGATCTGAAATACTGTGATTGGGTTATGGTGCAGATCTGGATCTGAATGAAGAAGGAACCTGAGCACAAGGAGAAGGATAAGTTCTATTGATGGGTCAAAATCTTAAGGCTGGAATAGTGGTATCTCTATATGATTTTGATCTGTGATATGTGGCACACCCTTGATCGATAAATCTGATAATCTAAGTTAAGTAATATCTGAATGTTTGAAAGAATGAATTTATAGATATGTACGCAGGTTTCTGAATAGTGAAGTAGCGTACATATCTTGATTTATGTTCTAGCTGCTTTTGTTTATTGCTACAACGTTCTGGGTTCAGAAGTGGGTTGTGATTACTATTATTATGATCTGGGTACAGTCGTTAGAGAAGTGTTTATTTTGATTCAGTTTTGATTGGTGAAAAGGTGATTGGTTGATGTAGAAATTCTTGATGTTTGATTTTGAAAATTTATGAAACGTGGTCCCTGGAAGGAAGAGAAGGTTGTAGTCTTCTGCAGGTAGCAGCTTGCGTACTAGTATCTCAACTAGTACAAGAACTAAGGGGGTTGTAGCTCCCTTCCAGGAGAAGCTGGAAAATGAGAGAGGGTTGTAGCTCTCTGCAGGTAGCAACCTGCGTACTAGTATAAGACTGCACCAGTACATAACTATTGTAAAAGAAGTTTCTTATTAAAAGACGATAGAGACGACTTGCAGCAGGTGGTTTTCACCCACATTGGGTTTCCACCTTATATCATGGTGTTCATGTGTGCTTCTTGTGTGTGATGATCTGTTCTGTTTTACTATACCTGCTTACTGTACATATGGTTAAAGAAGTTCTGATGCACTAACTAAAGATCAACATTTAATGGATTAATTGAATCATAAGTATTCTGGATATACGCTACTTGCATTAGACACAGTTGCCTATACACGCGGGTTCCCTTAATTGAAGTAGCGTATATGTATCTAAGTATGGAAATGAAAAAGTTTTATTGATTTGATAATAATAATTCACCCCCCCTCTTAGTATATTTCCAACAATTGTTATCAGAGCAGGTCCTTTGGTAGAAGCTTGATCGCTTAAAGGAGATCTGTGGAACTATGGGAAAGAAGCTTAAGAATAAAGCACCTAAGAAGAAGAAGACATCTCAGAAGAACTATGACAGTGGGTGTATGGATTGGGGAATATGTGGAAGAAGCACATCAGGTTTAGAATCACTTTAGAATGAAGATGAACAAGATCTATCAAGTATGAATTTGTTATCCTCTGGTGATACATCTATTTATCCTCTTAAAGATGATGAAAGTGATAGCGAAACAACTAAATTTGTGCTTATGGGTGAACAAGAAAGATATCAAATAGAGGCAGAATTTAAAAGGCTTACAGACAAAATTAGAGATCAACAAGATCTGTTGAACAAGAAGGAATGTGCCTTCAAAGAAGAATCTACCAAACTAAAATCTCAACTAGAGGAGGGAAATAAGGTAAGGAAGTTATTTAAGGAAAAATGTCAAAAGTTGCAGGATGAAGTGACATCATTAAGAAATGAAGTCAATGAAAGGAGCACAATCATCAAGAAACTCAGAGATAGATCCAGTTATTATGAAAGGCTTGAAGCTACAATCCGCTCACTAAAGGAAGATCTTGAAGAATCAAAGAAGCAGAATAAAGGACTACTCCAAGCTATTGAAACACAAGAGAATGAAGTCCTTGAATTAAGACATTAGTTGGAAGAAGAAAGAAAAGTTGAAGAAAACATGAAGAAGCAGCATCGTGAAAGGGAAGAGCAACTTCAGGTTGAGGTAAATATTCTAAATGATAAATTAGAAGAAAAGGATAAGATCTTACGATTTCAAGATAGTAATAAGATCTTGGATGATATTCTTAGTATTCAAAGGTCTCCTGCTATCAAAACTGGTCTTGGTTTTCATGGATCTGTTGAAAAAGAATCTAGTTTACAAAGTAAAACAAGGGAATCTAATGCAAAATCTAAAATGCTCAACAAGTAGATGAGAGGTCAACCCCATCAACAGCCAAGGAAAGAAATTCTTCAAAGAAAATCTTTTACTCCCCCGATGAATAATGTTGAATGTTATGTATGTCAAAATCTTGGACATGTTGTAGCCAGATGTAGAAGAAGAGTGGTTCAAGACCGTCATGTAGAAAGATCATCACATTCTAGGTACTTTAATGGATATTGTTTTCTTGCAATATGTTCGGTCACAAAGCTGTTGATTGCTAAAGAAGGAATATGAAACATGTAAGATTTTATGCATGCAACAAGCTTGGACATATAGCCAAGGAATGTAGGAACAAGGTATGGGTACCACACCAAAAGGAGAAAACATCATCACACTTGAAGATATGGAAGAAGAAGGAAGTCCAGTCAGGAAGATGTGGCACAACACCATATACAGACATAACAAACTCAGGGGGAACTGAAAGTGTAAAAATTCAGTGTCCTAAGTCTCATATACAAGTTGCATAAAAGGAAGTCGCGTATATACGCGAGTTACACACTGCACAGTTGCGTATATGTCAGTATGAGGAAAAGCAGTAGGGGCAGGCTCAAAAAATTATTTGTTCTGTTTGATAATGGTTACAATTTGCTGATGATGTGAGGAAATGTCTTGATACTTGTATGATGTTTAGATGTGTTTTTGATCCTAACTTGATGATCATAATGCCTTGATAATTCCTGCTGATATATGCATGATCAGATCTGACAGTAAACAAGATGGTACAAGTTCAGGGGGAGCATATGCCTTTAATAATGCATTGTTGGCATTATGGTTAGTAGTCCTTGGTGATGATGCTTGTATGGATAAAATACATCTTGCTATGGTTATGAGTTGTCCATGACAAAATCTCATATGATTCTTGGAGTTACATAATTGATGATTTGTGGTTGATTCTCTGATGATGCATATATGGTGCTTACATGGTGATCTTCATAAGGATAATGAGAAGAAAAAACCTTACACATCTTCTTTACTTGATGATGAGTCACTCATATGCTACTATCGACGTATGCACAAAGATCATATAATACAGTTATGATGCAGGTTTCCTATAGTTCTTGGTGCTCACATGGATTAATGTTGTTGATGATACCAAGAAGTCTTGATACATAGTGCTGGATATATGGATGATTACTCAAAGTTGCATTGTTGGAGACATGATGATGATGAGTTCTTACCTATATGATGATAGGTTGGTACTTACATATGTTGATTGATGTAGATGTTCCCAAAGTGATGCTACTTGGATCATGTAGATCTTGATGTTGATGAGATGACTATGGTGTTTTACACATATGATATAATGTGAATGATGTTATGATGATGTTCAAAAGGATGAGTTGATATCATGCCTTTTTATAGGACATTTACAGGTTACTGATCTGAAAGTGGTTGTAAGCGAGTTTCATAAGGAGGATCTGCGTATATACACATGTTTCTATGGATACAGGCGCGTATATATGGATTTGAAGGAAATCAGTGGGCCAAAGTCAGGATGAGAAGAGTCTGATATGGGCCTAACAGAGACCATCTGGCATAGATGGAACAGGTACAGAGGGAGAACATGATTGCTGGTCTAGATATTGTTGACAGATGCTTATGGAGCAGATCATACATTGTGTATGATAGTTGCTGGTGACTATCATGGTCTTATTTAGATGTTTGGTCTCATGTAAAGGTCATATCAAGACCCATGATGTAATAGTGTGTCTCTATCTATTGCAGTCATTTGATGAAATCTCTTCTGGTCATATGATGTAATTTGTACTGCCACTATGCATAGGAAGGATGATGAAATATTTCAGTCATGTATTTCTTTTATCAAGGTCATGTAACGACCTATGCTAGTTTCCCCACTATGCCCGTGATGGATGATGTTATACTCTTGTATTATCATGTGTAAACCTTGATGTATCCCCACTTGGTTGGGTGGATGAGTCAAGTTTGGTATATCTCCATTTTGATGGGAGATGGATGTATGTATGAGTTTGTGGTGATAGGAAAGTCACTATGATGTATAGAGTCATGTTCTTTCTTGTAGAACATCTTTTTGCAGACCTTGCTTACAGTCAGGGGGAGCATGAATAGCACACTTCAACAGAGCAGAGACTTCAACATGTAATTAGAGGGAGCATGGTCAGATTGGTACACTTTGGCATATACAAATGGGGAGCTCATTTAGAGATTTCAGCAGGTACTCAGGGGGAGTATGGTCAGCGAAATGATTATCAAGGAAAGAGAATATCTTGGTCTACCCTTTGCCCTTGATGTCAAATGGGGAGAGTGATTTGGTGTTGTTTCCATCAAGTCCAAAGGGGGAGATTGTTGGCATTATGATGCATATGTTGTACTTGTTGGCAACCCACTCATAGAAGAACAACTCACTTGTATACAACTACATGAATCTACAGAAGAGATATCAAATGTGACAAGATTACATGGGATGCAGGACAACTCAAAGGAATTAGATGGTAGTTCTCAGTATGAAAAGTTAGCTTTGCCATCAAGTCCAAAGGGGGAGATTGTTGGCATTATGATACAAGTGTTGTCCTTGATGGCAAGATGACAGATTATAGTGCAGCAAGTCAGTAGCAAAGAATTGATGGTCAGACTACAAAGAATGAAGAAATTTGAGTATATACATAGGTTCACTATATACCAAGTCGCGTACATAGGTAGGTTATACGCAGGTTTATTATGTACCAAGTTGTGTATATACGCATGTTCACTATATACCAAGTAGGGTATACACGCAGGTTCTATATGTACAAAGACGCGTATACACGTGGGATTGCTGATCAAAAGTCGCGTATGCGTATGCACACACTTTTATGCATGGAAAAGTGCGTACATGTGGAAAATATTATTTTTGGGTCCGTGGTATTTAGACCTATGGTTTTGGTCCCTGGTATTACGTCCGAAGTGTTGAACCCAGGTATTGGGTCCCTAGTATTGGTTCTAAATGGTTTTGGACCATGGTATTGAGTGAGGCCTAAGACTATAAAAGGAGAAGAAGATCATTAGGCAAAGGTATTAAGAAAGTCTTGAATATTTGATGAAGTAAGAGATCTAGTATGCATGTTATGGGTTCATGATGCTTTGCTAAAGAGGAATCTAAGCGGTTGATGGAGAAGACGATCTAAGGATAGATCAGGATCAAATGGCTTGGAATGAATCATCTCTATATGGTTTGATCAAGCTTACTCTAGATCTGTATACTGATGCATGTAATGTTCTGAACTAGGTATAAATTAAGTTTTAAATCACTGCAAGTCACGATTGAATATTTATAGATCTGTACGCGGGTTGGCTTTGGCGAAAGCGCGTATGTACATGGGTTTGATTCATCATAGTAGCGTATACATTATGAAGTATGATGTTTGAAGTTGCAGATGGGTCTGATTGTTATTGTAGAGTTCTGTTGTCTGCTCTGTGTTCTGGTGACTGTGTTGTTGACACAGTTTCAGTGTTTCAGTGATTCAGAAATTGATGATGCTAGTATTGATTGTTTTGTGCTTTAATGATATTGATGGGTCCAGTATGAAAATTGGATGAAACGTGGCCTTTCAGATGATAGTGTTGTGCTTCAGGAGTATCCAGTCTAAAAATTTATGAAGCGTGGTACTTGGAGGAAGAAAGAGAAGGTTGTTGTCTTCTGTAGGTCAGCACCTACGTACTAGTACATCAGCTAGTACAAGAGCTAACAGGGTGGTAGCTCCCTTCCAATAGCAGTTGGAGAACGAGTAAATGTTGGAGCATTTCATTTGGCCAGCACCTATGTACTAGTAAATGGATCGGCTAGTACAAAAGCTAAGGGGGTTGTAGCTCCCTTCCAGGAGAGTCTAGAGAACGAGAGAAGGTTGTAGCCTTCTGCAGGTAGAAGCCTGCATACTGGTATAAGACTGCACCAGTACAGAACCATTGTAAAAGAAGTTTCTTATTAAAAGAAGATAGAGACAACTTGCAGCATGTGGTTTTCACCCACATTGGGTTTCCACCTTATATCATAGTTTTCATGCGTGCTTCTTGTGTGTGATGATCTGTTCTATTTTACTGTACCTGTTTACTGTACATTTGGTTAATTGAGTTCCGATGCACTAACTAAAGATCAACATTTAATGCATTAACTGAATCATAAGTATTCTAGGTATACGCTAGTTGCATTAGACATAGTTGCGTATACATGCGGGTTTTGTGAATTAAAACTGCGTATACGCAGGTTGGTCCAAATGCAGAAGCATGTAAATGCAGGCTTCTGGTTCTTGAAGTAGCGTATATGTATCTAAGTATGGAAATGGAAAAGTTCTATTGATTTGATAATACTGATTCACCCCCTGTCTCAGTATTATTTCCAACAATAACTTGTCCTCGACCTCTACCAGGTCCTCCTCAACCTCAGCCCTTCCCACGCCCCTAATATTCACCTCACTCTCCCCCAACGCCTTGGTCCAGAGGATAGGTTTCTGCATGCACACTATATGCAAGCATTATATCCATTATTAGCTCATGACTATGACAATTATGCTCATCATGACCCACTGACTAATAGAAGTTGTAGAAGAGTTGTTGCGGTGTTTGTACAAATTTCTACAGCAAATGGAAATTGTCTATTGCAATGTTTTCTAGCTACCTAACGGATAGCACACAATAATGTGGGCCTTGTACTTGGCCTTGCTTGAGCTTCCAGCCTTAGAGGCATTGGTCCCCTTGCTGCAACATAATTCGCGAAGATTGGATAGTGATATTTGTCATGTCCTTGACTTTTTCACTTCAAGCACCAAACTTCTTTCTGCACCTCTGGCCAAACTATTCTATCTTTCTTTAGACTCTGAAATTCTAAGCATAGGTTTGGCAACTACGTGTGAATCTGCTGAATCGCTATATTAGCATCTTGCATCAATTTCTTGTGCAATCTCATTGCAATCTCCAGGGTGTCCTCCTAGGTTCCAATCTTTTGCTATGACAAAGCAACCCTTAGATGAGGTAGGAGCGAAGCCACAAACCATTCGTGGTGCTTCCCATCCGTAAGATTCATGTTGGCTTCATGGATTATGCATTCCAACCTCTGATAAAAATCCCAAAGTGTCTCACCAGGCTTCATCATGATCTTCTTGAATCCCACAAATGATTGAGCTTCAAATTTGGGCCCGCTGAATAAGGCGATTTGAATATCTACTAACAAAGCCATTGGATTATCAATGTAGTACTTAATGTACGATGTTAGCGCGCGTTCCTGCAAATTAGTAACCAATGTTGCTTTCTTGATCTAATCATCTATCACACCCCGAGCTTCCCATACAACCTTCATGACAAACCAAAATTGGTCTGAGTCCTCAGTTCCTGACCCCTTGAACATAGGTAATTTTACTGAATTCGCCATATTGGATGGTGGTGGAGGTGGCGATGGTGCGGGCGAAGGTGCATGTGATAGAGGTGAAGATGGAGGTGGTGTGGGTGGATGGGGTATTTGTGGGAACCCTTGTCTTATCAGTTGAACAATGCTCTATGGAGAAGCCTATGTTGCTTCCTCATCATCAATCAGAGGAGGTCTAATCAACAGGCTATATTTAGGGCTTGTTTTCTCTCTATCCCTGAAGATATTTCGACTTCGCGTAGCTCCAAACATAAAGGTAGCTTAATAACCCTCATTTCACACAAGAGAATCTTAATCCAAGTATTTAAAGACCTTAAATACTTACTTCGCAGTCCCTTGAAGAAGCGGCGATCTACTTTGCTATAACTAACCGAAGAATCAACTATGAATTCTGTCACAAATCCTCCTATGATACGATCGATTGACAATGTGTGTAATCTTATCTTCAGAGGCTTCGAATCTCCACACTAGCTCTAGGGTCTAGACTATTGGACCATCAAGCCTCCACCTTCCTTAGCTGTCTACCAATTGTGCGATCCAGTCGTATAATTCAACCAGTAAGGAACATAAGAAGATTTTGTGTATCTCTGTGTACAGAAATCTGTCCAACCACTATTCTTTCATTAGTCACGGATTCCTATTTTCCTGCACTGCAAATTCATGGATCTTTCTATCCAACCAATATTCGATCTTCTTCTTAGTTGGATTCTAGTGATGCGACATCACATATATCCTTATTCAGATCCCGGTCTCGACAACGAAATAGTTTGTTTGCTTGTTGGGCCCTGACTCAGGTTCATCGTTAATTAGCCAAGAAAATCCCTATACTATTGGCCCTTTCGACATCAATCCATGGAGTGCGGACTGAAGTATCGCCCAAAGCAGTATGGGGGGATGCAGGAATGAAGTTTTTACACCCAAAGATGGTAGTGATGTCATTTTATACCCTAAACCTTCCTTCACGTAGGTTGATAAGACTTTTAGGGCTTATCGATATACTACTCTTAGTTGTCCTCTAGACCTCCGCAAAGGTCTATGACTGTCCTTCGCGTACCCTATATAGGTGGATTAGACACTTACACACCTCTATAATTACTCTTACTTCTTTATTTACCCAGATTAGATTAAGTATCTGATAACTTCAACAAGCATTAAGAGGATCTTCGCGTAAACATATATTCTTACTTGCATTTATATAACAAAGAAAAGCATATGGATTTGCGCATCAATACAAAATTAAAACATAAACCCAGTATTCATCATAACATAGTCGTATGCACTTATAATAGATGTAAAATATATCATACACATATAATTCCAAAATAATTCTCTTTATTTAGGCTTCAGATCTTCTTTATAGACTCTAACCACCCTACACACATAGCTGTAGGGGTCTGTGCGCTCAGCTATAGATTTTTACTCTAGGCCTCTGTGCACACAGCTGGAGAGCCTCTTTTCTATGCCAAGACTCTTCACTCTTAGCTCTCACAAACAAATTACATTCATCAATGACTCCAAACATATGAAGACTGAACTGCCTTAGACTCTTCTAAGACTTCCATTTTTATACAATCCTATGGTCCGCAGATGATGGGTGGATCTCTTAGAGCCGACACAAGTTACATAAAAGAAGCCCTTGATGACTCTTTACATCTTCATGCTCGCAGCCATAAAATGCGCAGACTTTACCCTTCTTATACAAAATATTGGGCTTTCTACCCCAAAACTTGGGCTTTTAACCCTAAAAATTACCCTTGGGGACCCGTTCCCAAAAAATCCCAAACTTATCATATTGTTGGGGATACCTTATACATTCATGGTGTGGATTTAGTCCTTTGACACATGAGGAAGCTAAGAAATATTTAAATTATTAACACTCTGGAGCCTGTGGTAGTCATATGTCAGGATATGCAACAACCCAAAATCTCCTTCGCACTAGCTAGTTTTGGCCGTCTATCTACAAAGATTGCATTCTTGTAGTCCAAAAATGTCATGCTTGCTAAATCTATAACCAGAAACAATGAACCTCACCCACTCCCTTACACCCAATTATTACCGTTGGTCCATCTGCAAAATGGGGCAATCATTTCATTACTTGTAACCCTCACTCGGTCGGGGGGCATGGGTATATCATCATTTTCATGGATTATTTTACAAAATGGGCTAAGGTGATGCCTACATACCATGATGACGATAAAAATGCAGCCTTATTCCTATTTAATCATGCCATAGCTCAGTTCAGTGTTCCACAAGCCATAATCATCGACCATGGCTCACATTTTTGTAATTACATGATGACAGAACTCACTTCATAGTTGGGATTACGTCATGATAGCTCAACTCCATATTACCCACATGCCAATGGTCAAGTTGAGTTTCTCAACAAAGTGTTGGTTGCTATGATTTAATAAACTATTTTGATGCGTAAAAATAACTGGAACCTTATGATTTTTCTGCTTCTAAAATGGCAACCATATTCACACCTTTCCAATTGGTATATGGTCTCTAAGATACTCTACCCATTGAATGTGAGATAGCATCATTGAAGGTAGTTGTCAAACTACTTCCTAATAGTTCACCCGAAGAAGAATGGTTGCTTTACTTAGAACGCCTTGTTGGCTTAGTGGGTCTTGACCTAGGTTCATAGTTAATTGTGCCAAACAAAACCCTACACTATTCGCCCTTTCGGCATCAACCTGCGTAGCGCAGGATAAAGTCTCACTTGAAGAAGTATGGGGGGGTGCTGGAACCAATTTTTCGCATCCAGAGATTAGTGTGATGTCTTTGTTTTCCCTAGATCTACCTTCACACAGATCTATAAGCCCCAAGGGCTCAGTACCACAACTAACTTTAAAAGGAATCTAGACCTTCGCAAAGATATATGATAGGTCTTTGTAGACCCTTAATAGATGAATCAACCACTTACGCGCATCATAACATAACCTCAGATCTGAGTGCACACAGATCTACTTAAGTATTTAATAGAAAAAACATGATGTATTATAGTCTTCACGAAAGTATTTAACAAGCACTGCGTACAATTAATAAGACTTATCCAAGAGACTTGTGCAACAATGAATCAATATTTCATAAAGACATTATTCCATCACAACATATATCGCAAACATAAATAACAAAAGTAAACATATAACAAATGAATTTCTTCAACACTCTTCTTTATTGATATTCAATATAGTATTACAGACTCAAGATTTCCCTACACACTCAACTGCAAGGGCTATCGCACTCAACTACGGACTCTACTCTAGGTCTTTGTGCACTCTACTACGGAGCCTTTTCCCTTCTATATACCTGTTTTTTACTTTCCCTTTATTCCTATCTCAGAAATAGACATGCCTTAAACTCGCTAAGACACACTTATTTATAGTTTTTTACATACAATCCCATGGTTTGTAGACCATGGATGGTCTCAAAAACCGACTCGACTTTACATAGACAAGGGGCTAAAATTCCTTTTAACTCCTAACTATCTACATACTATGAATCCACAAATTGTGGAGACTTTACATATTTTACCAAAATTTACATCAATACTTGGGTTTTAAACCCCAAAATTGACCCACAGGACCCCTTCCTAGCACGCCTTGATGATAATTGTCGAATTGTTGCATTGGTAATTGAGACTCAAAAATGATAAGTTAAATCCCAGTATGCTAAAATCGTGACCCCTCATGCATATGTGGAAGGTGACTTGGTCTTATTGTATGTTCAAGATAATGATAAATTAGGAGCTGGAATGTTTGAATCCATGTGGCATGGGACCTATATTATCACACATGTATTACAAAAGGGTGCATATGAGGTAGTTTATTATGAGGGAGATTAGTTGTCTAAGCCTCGTAATGGGATCTACCTGAAAAGTATATGCCTAATATTGCGTAGATACTTCGTACATTAGTGTGTTTTTCATTAGTTTGTTGTCTTTTGGTGTGATTGTTTACATTTTGCAAACATGTTTTCCCCCGCTTAATGTGTGTTCCACATGGTTTGCAGATGTCAATGAACCCTCTTCCTTATGTCAGTTTTACTTATGGCGCTTGTCATAATACATAGAATTTTTCTTCTGCTGCGTGGGTACTCTTTGCTCCCAATGATGTGTTAGTGAGTTTACAGGGTATATGTTTAGGACACACAACTATTAGTATAGCAGAATATAGTGCGGTCATTGAACTATTGTTGGAAGCTATTGCTCTTGCTATTAGAGCACTAGTTGTTAAACTTGATACACAATTTATTGTATTACAATTATGCAAGCATTATTATGTTAGAAACCCTCACATTTTAGGAATATATTTGCGTGTTCTTCTCCTGGAAAGAAATTTTGATTACATAACATAGCAAGACATTCCAAGACATCTAAATACATTGAGAGATGCATTAGATAACCATGTTTTAGATCTAAATTTGCAACATATGTAAAAACAAAAACCATGATACAATAGGAACATTAGGTGCATAAGGTAAAACATGTCTATATAGATCTTCCTATAGAGTTTTCAAAATGTATTTTACATCAAAAATCAAAATTTGTATTCTGAGACACATGGCTGCTCGAGGTTACATAAGTGAAAAAATAATATTATAAAGATTACTATCCACGAACATGATGCTCATGATAACATGAAACAACCCTACCAGCTTGACCCAACATCCGATATCGAAGTGGCACATCATCAATAGTAGCATAATCTTGAATTCCTCTAGTCAAGGCCCCCAAATTGGCTCCACTTGCACCATAAGATCAGCTCCCTCAACATATAGTGCATCCTCGAGGTGTAGTGTCCTCTTCCTCGCTAGTGAAGAAACCATTGGAGGTCTCTCTAGTCCCACATCTACAAAATATCACAAGTTTAAATCTCGGTTAAAATAAGTAAAAAGAATAAAAAATTTGAAACACTTAAAAACAAATTCTTTACCTAAGTCATTCCATTGAGCTCCAGGTGGTAGTGGGAGATTAGGATCTCCTCGAAAATCTATCCCAGCATAGGCACAATCATCCACCATGATGAACTGTTGATGTAATCATACAAAGAATGCAGGTGGAAAGGACATTTGTTGCCCGCCTCCATGACAAGGCATCAACTCTCCCGATCGTAGTAAATGTGGATCCATGGGTTTGGGAGTTTCTACCTCCACCCGTTGATATCTAAACAATGAAATACGCTCTAGAAAGAATGTCACCAAAATTGATTCGTATCCAAATTGCTTGAGTTTACCTGTCTTGCACTTAGTAAGACGGTCTTTGATATTGACCAGTAATCCTTCACACTAGTCAAACATGGTCAGATTGAGGCAATCCACTTCATATTGAAAGTGCGATTTGCTCACCTCATGTGTAGCTTGGACCCCAACTACTCGAGCTATATCATATAGAATTGTTATTAATGGAATATTTGTGACATTTTTAATGTCTATCTTCTTGCTTTTTGTCTTGCAGAAACCATGGAAATGTCTGACTATTAGCATGTCAGTGCTTTCTTCTCCAGGACGAGAACCAGATAATTGTACTTGTTTTTCTCTGTTGGAAATACAAGTGATAAATTATATGTTTACAACTTCTATGTCAAGCTCTTGGTCCCCTATTAGAAACATCTAATGATATACATCCCAACATCCTACCAAGTATTGCAATAAATGCACTTGGGCTCTAATCCCAGGGGTACGGAAGAACTTAAGAAATCCACATGCATGGAGAGCCCTTATGAAATTAGGATCTTGTGATTCCTGGAGATCTTGTGCTTCATGGCCTCTTTCTTTCCACTCAATAGCCATTTTCACCAAGAAATAACCTGTAAAACATCATTGAACAAGGTTTTAATTAGACGCCATGGAGGAAAATTTGCAAAACAATCAATAATTTTGGAGATCCACTGAGATTTTTTACTTCACAGCATCAACATGACTATCCTCAATTTTTTTTGTGCTTCTAGTATGATTCCATTGTTAAGCTCAGGGAGGGCAGTGTGGTGCCGATGGTAAAAGCCGTGTTGGCCGCCCCCGACTCATTTTTTCTTCAAACCCTCCTAGATACCTATCCTATGGGTTAAATCACTTGAAATTACATGTGATAGACGGTTCATTGAATGGTTCCTTGGATCAATCACACTCACCTAAAGATCGACGAAATTTAGGGAAAAATGTGCTCTCCAATTCACAAAATGACAAATGGTAATTTTATTTTTTACTTTTGGAGATTATATAAACTTTTTAAAGTATTTTTATGATTTAGAACATATTTTGACCTATATTTGTATATTTTTCTCAAACTAGGTAACGTTTGTTCACATGTGTAGTGACAAGTTATTACTAATTGGTGACGGTAATTGATTTTGTATGAACTATCAAGTTTTATTTTATCACTCTTTTAGACTCATAAAAACTAAAAGAAAACATAACCCCCTTGGAGTCATGTTTTAGCTTTTTTTCACTCTCAAAATATGAAAAAATTCCCAAGAAATTTTCATTTCGAACTAGAAAAAGAAAAATAAAATACGTCTACTTAGTATAATTTTAATCCTTTTCTAGACTAAGATAGACTAGTTATGAGAAAAGAATACCTTTGTTACACATGGATAAGAGGTTATCTTGAGTATTCTTTTCTACATTTTTTTACTTAAGAGACTATCTACAAAAAGGGACATCTGGAGTTTTCTTTTTTCCTCTTTTTCAAACCCTCTAAACATGAAAAATACGTCGAGTTACTCCTCCATTGGACTCGTAGAACTGAAACAGTGAAGGACTTGTCACCATTACGAGACTGAGCTACTCCTTCCTAGGGATTGTTAAAAATACTAAAGTGGATTCATCTGAAGGATTAACTTATACAACAAGCATATGGAATCTTCTAAGCTTGAGATTAAAATTAGATAGGTACTTGCTAGAAATAATGGGGAAAATGGAAGGAAACATATATCCTATATTTTGTATAAAAGGCAACATGTCGCTCTTGAACATGACACTTATCTATATTTCTTGTCGAGTTTGGGTTATCCTCACTTTGTCACTTGCCTTACTTAGTTTTGGGAATCCATTTGCCTCTCATCGGATTATATCGTATTTTCAACATGACATCTAATCCTATGTTGAGTAAAATGCTACCAAATTTTGGAGTCGTCTCATTAATATGTTCAAGAGAAGTCCCATTTGCAATTCAAAACACTTATACCCTGTTTGACTTTTCTGCAACAATCCTTAATCACTCTTTCCAACTCTACAAAATACTATGTTTTGTGTTGATGATGAGGGAAATATTATGGCCCTCCTTCGACGAATCACTTCTTATCGACTCCAACTCGTTATCCAGGAAGAGTTTGCCAACTTCTTTACAATTTCTTCAGAACGCCTTGGAGCTTGCATGTCTCAATGGCAGGTTCTTCACATTCGACGATAGGTTCACATCACTAGCCTTCGATCGAATTATTTCGCGAGTGTTTGAATTCAGCTTCATTGTTCATACTCATGGATTGTGTTATTGTACCTTGAGTCATCATTGGTGGTTTCTCTCGTGCATGTTAACAATTTACATCACTGATTGGTAATTAGGTGGTTTCTACCATGTTCGACTCCCACACATGTATTAACATGTTGGGATTCATAATTTGGTTGGATCAAGACAGAGATGAAGACCATGGGCTTCCTTTGATAAGTCCAGACGATGTGGAGTTATTAGGTATTCATGATTGTAAACATGATCCTTTCTATACGGATGGTTATGTCCATGCAATGTATCCATGTATTGTTAGATCCTTACACTTTAAGAATAATTACATCAATGATGTCAAATATATTGTATTATGTGTGATTTGTTGGTCTCCTAATGGTGTTTCTCTAAGTCCTTGCCTTGGCTTGTAAAGCACCTCTGCCATCACTTCTTGTTCCAAGTACATGCTTTAGGGGGCATATGTTATACAATATTTTGTCCCACTCCCAGTCTCATATCCTGAAGTGTTGCACTTTGTGTCATCAATTCCAGAAGTGTTGAAAAATGATGAAATTTGTCACAAAGTGTGTATTCACCATGAAACATGTTTGTGGTTATCAGAAGAATATCCCTCAGGAAAATGAAGAAAACTTGCCTTCAAAGAATTATGAAGAACTTGTTAAAAACCTTGTTTTTCTACACCATAGCATTTTGCATAACTAGTGTCCTGTGTTGATGACTTTTTGCATTATACGTTCCTAGATGATAGTGCAACTTTTATCAGGAAAACGTGCGTTGATCCTCTTTAGGTATTTTTTCCCAAAATGGAGGAGAAGCTTCTCTTACTAGAAAGCTCAAGAACGATGACGTGGTTTTAGATAGATGAAGTTTGGAACAAGGCCTCCCACTTCTGGCCCTAGATCCTTTTTCCATGACTCTCACCCTTGTGATTTGGAACTCCTCCCTATTTTCATGTATCCTCAACTCCCTCTCTTTCCCTATAAATGAATTTCCCACCTTCCACTGCTGAATTATGCCCAATTGCGGCCCATTTGAAAAGGAGAAAATGTGTTTGAAGGCTAAGGCCTAGACTTGGAATCTCACTTGAAGGAGGCTTCCAACATCAAGGCTTCATTGGTTGTAATGTTCCCTTTTTCATTGATTAATAATACAATATATATGTTCTTTCCATAAATGTGTCAATTATTGTCCATTTATTATAATGCTCCTTCCTCTGTTACACAATTTGTTTTAGAAAATGTTATGCCTTGTACAGTTTTGTTGTCTCCACTTGATCTCTCTTGCAGGCACTCATCTGCACCAGTGAAGAGGAGATTGGGACCTTGGAAGATAAAGAATCAAGGTCAACATCAAGGGTATTATTGTTTGGGATGGGGTCCACTAGGTAAATTTTGGGGCTAAGATAACGTAAGTTTGATACAATTTTGTAATTGATGTAAAGTCTCACGATTTGTGGATGTGGAGCGCGTAGATGAATAAGACTCAAAGGGGTTTGTTCCTTTGTTTTATGTGAAGTTTGAGTCATTTTTGAGATCCACCCATGGAATTGTGTGAAAAAGGATGTAAATAGGTGTGTCGTAGAGATTCTAAAGCATGTTTTGGATGGTAATTCATGATAAGGGAAGAGAGGTGATAGCAAAGAGAAGTGGGTAAGGTAGAAGAAAGTTTTTGCATCTTAGTGCACAGTGGCCTAGGTAGAGTCCACAGTTGAATACGAGGACCCCTGCAACTGTGCGCGTAGAGTAGTTTTGAGTTTGTAACCGTGAATTGAAGATCAATAAAGACAGTTTCCTAAGAATTCTTGCATATTTCTATTTATCTATGTTAATGTTATATGTTGTCAATGAATAACATGTTTTATGGAATATTGATCGAATGTTACGTGATTCTGTTGAATAAGTGTTAATGATGTATGCATTTCATGTTTAAGTACTTTTACGAAGACTCTAATGAAATATATTATGTTTACTAATAATTGAAGTATATTTGCAAGAACACTAATTTACTATTGTTCTCTGATGTGTGTAAGTAGATAAATTGATTGTCAAAGGTCCATAAAGACTAATTGTAGACCTTCACAAAGTAAGACTGTTTCTTTTTAATAGAGTTGTAGTAACGTGCCCTAAGAGTTTATCCATTTGTATGAAGGAAAATCTAAGGCACTGAAAGACATCACACTAGTCTCTCGATGCAGAAACTTGGTTCTAACATCCCCCCATACTGCTTTGGGTGAGACTGTAGCCTACACTACATGGGTTGTTGCCAAAAGGGCTAGTAGTGTAGGGTTTTGTTGGTTGGAGCAACTAACTTTGAACCTGGGTTAGGACCCCCTAAGCCAGCAAATGGTTCCATTTTCGGGACCAGGATCTTCCTGAAAGAGATGTTCGATGTCGCATCATTGGAATTCGACTAAGAAAGAAATTAAAAAGTGGGTGGATCGAAATATTCATGAGTTCAAAGTGAAAGAAAACAAGAACCCATGCTTGTAAAAGGAAGAGTGGTTGAGAATGTATTTGTATATAGAGATACACGAGATCTTCTTCTACACTTTTCCCATTGAATTGTATGAGTGTTTAGCTAAATTAACAGACAATCAAGGAAGGTGGAAGCTTGATAGTCCTATAGTGTGGACTCCAAAATTAGTGCAATGGCTAGAAGCCTCTGAAAACAAGATCACGTGGGCTATTGATCATTGGCTTGATCAAATTATAGGAGGATTTGTTACAGAATTTTCAGTGGATACCTTGGTCAGCTATAGCGAAGAGGAGCTGCAATTTTTCAAAGGACTGCGAGGTAAGTATTTAAGATATTTGAATACTTGGATTAAAATGTTGTTATGTGAAAAATGGGTGATGCCACTACCTTGATGTTCGAAGCTACACAAAATGAACGACTCTTCAGAAACCTTGAAGGATTGGGATCGGAGTATAGTCCATTGATTAGATCTCCTTTAAGTGACGACGAAGGGGTAGAACAGACTTCACCGTGAAGTGCTATTAAGATAATCACTCAGGGGATTCCTCAAGTAAATCATCCTTCCACTCTGCCTCCACCGCCACCTCCACAGCATACACCTTCACCTACACCTCCACCTCCACCACCACCATTCAAGATTGTGAACACAATGAAGCCATCGATTTTCAAAGGCATATGGAGTAAAGATACAAAGCAATTTTGGTTTGTTGTAAATGCTGTGTGGATAGTGCAATAGATTATTGATGACAATATAAAGAAGTCATAGCTGGTTACTACCCTACAGGATTGCACACTAACTTGGTATATTAAGTAGTGTTCTGATAATCCTCTTGCATTTCTAGAAGATACTAAGGCAACTTTAAATAAGGATTTTAGTAAGCCTAAGTCTGACTCACAGTCAGTAATCGGATTCAAAGAAATTATGATGAGGGCCAATGAGATGCCTTGGGAATTAGATTAAGGGTTGATGTGTGATATTTGAGAAGCTAACATGAAACTCAGAGATAGTCAGCATCGTGAATGATTTATACCTTCACTTCTGCCCCACCCAAGAATTTCTTTGTCACAATAGAAGATAGGAACCCAAGTGGAAGCCTTGGAAATCACGATGAGATTGCATGCATCTCCTATCAAAGATGCAGATCCACTGTCAGTTATAGAGCCTACACTTAGAACTATAGAGTTTGAAGAAAGAAAGGGAGACTAAACCAAAAATGTGCGCGGAAGTCTAGTGTTTGAAATGCAAGAGCCAGGGACATGATAAAGACCACTATCTCATGAACAGGAATTAGATTACAGGAGGGGGTCCAATTCCCCTAAATCTAAAAGCCCCAGTAGGGATAAGCGTGGGGGTTAAATTATGGTGCACTATTTTTCAGGTTACTCAGCAAATTGCAATGGATAATTGTGATTTACTTCAAAAGTTTGTTTAGACACCACAACAGTTGTTCTGTAGCTTCTGAAAATCGGTGGGCCACAATGAGTGCCATTGTCATAACTATGAGATAATTATGGAAATAACACCTACATACTGGATGCAAGCAAAAAAGTGGGCTCCAGAGTAGGGCACCAGAGGAGCGCGTGGAAGTTATCAAGGACGTGGATGGGGTGGAGGAGGAGCAGGGCCTGGTAGAGGTCGTGGTTAGATCAAGCGCTACTATTGCAGAAAACTAGGGAACTATGTATGAGAATGCTAGAATCAAACACACCCATCATGTCGATAATGCAACCAATTTGACCATACTATAGAAGAATGCCCAGTGCTGATAGCTAAAATGCAAGAGAAGAAAGTGAAACCTCAGCAGCCTATGTAAAACTTACAGATGATTAGAGTTGAACCCCGTGAGGAGGTTCAAAGCATGAATATAATGCTGAGGAGTGGAATAGATATTGCTGATGATAAAGGTAAACAACCTGAAGAGGACGAATGGCTCTGTAAGGCCCCAGAGAAGGAAGTTGGTTTTGATGTGAATCACTCTAAGAAAACATTTATGGAAGCCAAGAAAATCTTCACTGAGGCCTCCACCTCATGAAGCCAGGACAAGGTGAAAGAACCCAGCGCACCTGAAGTGGTTGATCCCTCCATACTTACTACATTTTTAGAGACTTGCATAAAACTGTTGCGCAATGGAAAAGCTATGGAAGGCCTACAGGAATTAATAAACAAATGCACCAGCAAAGAGAAGGTCCCTTATGGACATCGGGTGGTCAAAAAAATTGGCAAACATAAGGCTCGAATAGGGTATGGGATGAAGCTCACCTCGTAGATAGGTGATTATGAGATGGACCACGTCATCTTGGATCTGGGGTCCAACACAATTTTTTTTCCAAAAAAAACATGGGAAAGGATGGGGAGACCTGCACTACAGTGATGTCCTATTCATCTCAGAATGGTGAACCAACATACAATCATCCCCATGGGATGATTATATGTAGTAACAGTTAATATAGAAGGTCCGAGTGTGATGGCCGACTTTGTGGTTATAGAGATCATCGATGATAGTAATCTATACCCCTCACTCCTGGGAATTGACTAGGCCATTGATATGAATGGGGGCATCAATTTGAAGAAGAGGCCAATGTCGTTTGAAAGAAAATCGCTTCTGGTTGTACTACTATTGGACCCTGCAGAAGGGGCGTGCTATATTGAACCAATCCACGATTATGAAGAAAGTGGCAATGAACTGGATAAAATCTACAAAATAACAGCATGAGATCAGGACTGGATCAATCCGATGATAGATAGATGGATTTCATGGGACTAGGAGATTTCCCACACCTCTAATTTAGAGAAAGAGTTGGAGCATTGGTAGAATCACTTGCATTAAGTATCCACACTGTGATGCAATATGTTGACAAATTCGTTGTGTTGTGTTTCATTGGAGGTCAGGAAAATACCCTATTATGATGGTTTAACTAATGTATATATGTTTTTGGATGAATTTGAGCGTGAATTCCCTAAGGATCACTGTTGGGAAATTTAATTGCTTAAATTGATTTCATTAAATTATCAACCAGGGAAACTCTTAAGCTTGTGATGATGCCAGCAAAATATATGCAGGAGTAGGCAACTAACTCTATGTTTAACTAGATGATTTATGATTCAATATAATATGCAAGGGAAGAGGCTCCTAATTGAGGAGGTCCTGGTTGTCCTTCCCTACAATATTATAGGTTGAAAATAAATCATTAATTACATAAAACTAGAAACTTGAAATAAAGACAAGAGAATGAATTTAATTGTTGTTCAGATTCAAATAGAGAGAAAGACTAACTTAGTCCCTTGATTGTCCCCTCATATACTGATCCATATTAAAATAAGATTCATTCATAAGCATAAGAAATGAAATAACTTGAAACTTAAGGGCAAAAGAATGAATTTCAATTATCATGCAAATCAAATAGAGGGAGAGCCTAACTTAGACCCTTGGTTTTTCCCTCATATGTTGACAATATTTTAATTTAAAACCCATTCATTAGTCACAAACAAATCCTCAAACATCTAAGCAATGAAATAAGATCTATTATGAAATAAAATGTTCCTTTGATCCTTTTAGAGTGAGCTCAATATTCCTAAGAAAAAAGTGACAATCTATTCCATAAATTCATATACTACATTAACACAATTCATATCTAAAACTATATAATGGAAATTTATATAAAATGAAGCTTTGTTCTATTCCATCATAAGTTGGATACATGCTCCAAGAGTCCTCTCTTTTGGAATGGAGGAGGTGCTCCAATTTATACAAAAACTATGATAACCACCTCATAAATGTAGACCCACTATTCCCTCCTTTGACCCACATATTTCTCAACCAATGGTGACAGATAACCCTATCCTCCATGATCTCCTCCATGAGGTCCATGATCTTCTCCATGAGGTTCATGATCTTCTCAAATTCGAATTTGAACATAGAGTGCCACATAAGGATGCCTTGGAAGCTTCCTTTGTACCTACAGTTGTCAACAAACTCATTGTAATTGTTAGGTATAAGTATAAGCATATTATTTTCTAAAGTTTAACCAAATCCACTTTAAAATGTTAAGAATTAATAAAATTTGGAAAAGCATAGTTATAACCCAATGATGAGGTAAATGTAATGATGTGGAGGTGGAATGGAGGTGATATGAAGGTAATATGGAAGTAATGTGAAGGTATTGGTGAATAATGGAGTGAGAATAATGAATATTTTGAGGCCCAAAAATCACCGCTTCCAAGCATTAGAATTAGCATTGCATGCTACACCTATACGATGGTGGGGAATTCATAAGGATAGTTTTGTTGGATGGAGAGATTACAGAAGAATAATGAAGTTGTAGTTTGGGCATATTAACACCAGGATGCCTGAGAAATATAATGGAAAAGAATATCTGCGTGCTCAACTAGAAAAATGGACTAAAGCATGGGGCATAGAACTGCAACCAGAATGGGTACACGTAGTTTTCCATATGTTGGATGCAATTCCCATGAACTGGTATCTAGAAATAGAGCTCCGCCATGGCACTGCGAATTGGGATATATTGAGGGAAGGGTTCTTATTTACCTTCATCTTTGCAGATGGCTTTGCAAGCATCGATGAAGCTCTACAAGAGATTAAGGTGGTCATCTTCAAAATGTCGATGGAACCTATGGAATGGACCCAACCAGATTGGAGCACCTAGTTGCACTATGCACTGGAATGCTATAATGTGACCACTGAAGAAGAAGATGAAGATCCTAGAAACATTAATATTCAGAGGCAGAAGGGCATCATGAAGTCGAAGGCCCAAAAATAGAAAGCCCAACATCTCTGCATTGTTGAAGACTAGCAAGTAAACATTGGCACTGAAGAAGAACCGAAGTTCCCAAAAATTGGAGATTATTGGAACGACGCTACCATGGATAAAGTTGTTGAGTTACTCCACGAATACCAGGATCTCTTCCCTACTAAGTTTTCGGATTTGAAGGGCATAATTGGCAGTTTGGACATTATGAAGATCACCTTGAAGCCAGACACGAAGCCTATTATACAAAGGTTGTATCACCTTAATCCTAAATATAAGGAAAAGGTTCGGCAAGAGCTAGATAAAATACTAGAGGCAGGCATCATAGAACATGTCTAAGAATGAGACTGGGTGAGCCCAATGGTGGTTCAGGAAAAGAAGGAAAAGGGAGAAATAAGGATTTGTGTAGATTTGCGGAAGCTTAATGATGCATGTGTCCATGACCTATTCCCAATGCCATTTACAGATGAACTGTTAGACAATGTTAGAGGGAAGGAGGCCTATTCCTTCACTAATGAGTTTCTTAGGTACCAGCAAAATGGCCTTCGCGATGGAATGGGGTTATTTTTAATACATTGTGATGCCATTTGGACTTAAGAAGACGCCTGCGATATTTTCCCGTGTATTCATAGCAATGTTCAAGGAGTTCATTCACAAGTTCCTAGAAGTATATTTCAATGACTGGACGATGTTTGGATTAGTAAAGTGCCATGTAGAAATTATGCACCTGATATTGGATATGTGTGGTAGATACTAGATCACACTGAATTTGAAAAAATGCATATTCTATGTTGCCTTTCGGATTTTGTTGGGTCATGTGGTGTGCAAGAAATAATTTATGGTGGACCCTACAAAGATTACAATAATTGTGAATTTGGAGGCCCCAGGGAACACTAAGTAGCTACATGTGGTGCTGGGAGATACGAGATATTATAGAAAATTTATCAAAGCTTATGCTCAAATTGCTACACCTATGGAGAAGCTGCTAAAGAAGGATGCGACATTATATTGGGATGAAGAATGTCAGTGCAACTTAGATGAATTGAAAGGAAAAAATGGTCACCGCACCGATCTTGGTATTCCCTGATTGGAAAAAGGAGTTTCATGTACATGTGGATGCCTCTTGCATTGTGCTAGGTGCAGTGTTAACACAGGCTGGTGAAGGAGAAATGGACCATCCTATAGCCTACACCAGTAGGAAATTATCGAAGGCTGAAAAGAATTATTCAACTACTAAGCATGAAGGATTGGCCATGGTGTATGCGCTGCAAAAATTCAGGCATTATCTGTTAGGAGGACATTTTAAGATATACACAGATCATTCTTCCTTGAAATTCCTGGTCAGTAAGCCTGTGTTGGGGGGGGAGATTTGGAGATGGTTGCTACTATTAAAGGAGTATGAATTTGAAGTAATTGTGAAGCTAGGGAGGAAGGGTTTCCAAATGCGCAACTCTTTGTAGTGCATGTAGCAGATAATCACTTTGTAGATATTATTAACTTTTTATCTACAGGGATGGCACAGGAAGGATATACAAGTCAGCAAAAGAAGGAATTATTAGTGCACACAACAATTTTTTCAGTTATTTGCGAGAAATTTGTATAAGATGGGTGATGATGAAATATTGCGAAGATATATGCCAGATTTTGAGCAGGATAACATTCTCGATGAAGCTCATGGGGGAGCTACGGGAGGTCATTATGTAGGCAAGGAAATTGTGCACAAGATTTTGCATGCAAGTCAATGGTGGCCAACGTTGCACAAGGATTCCAAGGCGTATTGTAAGGCATGTGATGCATGTTAAAGAAATGGTAGACCATCGGGAAGGGATGAGTTGCCATTACATCCTTAGGTATCTTTGCAACCATTTGAGAAATAGGCAATTGATTTTGTTGGGTCAATTCAGCTCCCTAGAAAGAAAACAGGTGCGCTCTATATTATCATCACGATAGAATATCTCACTAGAAGGGTGGAAGCACTGCTAGTTAAGGATTGTATAGGGACTATGACAACAAAGTTTTTGTTTGAGTATGTCTTAACCAGATTTGGCTTCCTGAAAGTGTTGATGAGTGACAGAGGTATGCAATTTTGAACGAAATGATCAGGGCACTGACTGAAGAATTTTAGGTCTACCATAAGAAGAGTACAACGTATCACCCACAGGCCAATGGAGCCGTTGAAGCCTTCAATAAGAATTTGGAGAATGCATTGACAAAGATCTGCAACACACGTGTTAATGACTAGGATGTGCGCGTACCTATAGTACTATGGGCTTATAGGACTACTTGTAAGAAGTTGACAGCGAAAACATCATTCTGATTAGTATATGGGGTCAAAGCTATAATGCCAATGGAGTATTTTATGCCTAGTTTGTGCATGGCAGCCCTGACAAGAATGGCAGATTGTGAGGCCTTGGAAGAATGGCTCGTGCAGCTGATGGAGCTCGAGGAAGATCGATTTTTGGTAGGATTCCACCAACAAGTACAAAAGGAACATGAAAAAGCGTGGTATGATCACCATATGAAGTTTTTCACTTTCAAGGTAAACGATCTGGTCCTATTATATGATAGTAAATTGACTAAATTTCCTGGTAAATTCCAGATGCATTGATTAGGGCCATATATTCTCAATGAAATTACAGATGGAGGTGTAGTTCAACTCACGAAGCTGAATGGGGAACCTTTCCTAGGAAGAGTGAATGGGATCATATTGAAATTGTATATAGGGGACCCTCCACAATGACTATATGACATCAAGATAGTCTTAGTTCTCTGAGTAGTTGCAAGGGAGTGCGGGACTATAAACTACACTTCCCCGCTTGGAGGACAATGCAGCGAGTAGGTTGTGCAAAAAATGACGAAGATAAAACTCAAGAAGTTGCGCTAGGGGGGAAGGTACCATACAGCACAATAGGAAAGTGATAGTTGAAATCATTGTTCATGATTTGATGGTCAGAAGACGATTGAGTGGGGCAGGGTGGTGACATTTACGGAAAAAATCTTTGAAGATTTGCCACCAAAACCATATTTATTTTCAGAATTTGGGGGGAACAGTTGGATTTTAATTCAAAAGTCCCTATAAATTACACATGCCAATCCAATGGAGAACACTTTGCTCTCTCAAAATTGTTAGTGAATTTCGTTGTCTATTGCGTATGAGCCAAGTGTTTTAGGAATATTTCATTGCACCCACAAGTGTTGAGTTGGATACGATAAACCAGAAGTTTATCCTTGATAAAATGGTTGCAACAAGTCCTACTAAAACTATAAGTATTGGCGATGTTTCCTCTGATATCACTACCCCGAAAGTTGTAAGTATGAAGCTCCAGCTCCTGTACCTATGACGCCGAGGTTTCCTAAGCCAAAGCCTACCACTAGCAGAGAAACACAACTAGATAAATCAAAGAAGGATAAGTAGAAGAAGTCGGTGCCAATCCATGCTTCCCCAAGAAAGCATACCGAAACACAAAAGAAGAAGAAAGATAAGTAGCCAGAGAAGGTAGTGGAACTAGAGGGAGAAGAAGCCCAGGGAATAGAGGATATAGACGCTGAAGGAGTGAAGCCCATAACAAGGATCCCTGAGTATATCCCTCTACGGAAGGGAAAAGCAAAGGTCACGAAGCACCTAGATTCTGAGTAGTTCACCATATCCATGCCTTTGCTACTTGAGTAGGTCCCTTTGGAAGGTCCAAGGATCGCAGGGGTACCACTGTTGAAAATGGAGGAATGGGACCTCACAGATCATGTGGTTTCCACACTTGGCAATGGACAAGTATATGTGCAAGGTATATTGTGCAGAATCAAGTGTTACAGCACTGGAATCGGAGGAATGGGTCTGTGGTGTTGTTACACTGAAATTTGTCACCATGACTATCTACAGTTAATATGGCCCCATCAATAGTCATATTATCCTCCTTGTCAAGCCTTATACCTCTGCTCTCCATGTCAAACTTCAAAAAAGAGAGAAAGTCATTAAAAATCATGTTTATCATGTTTATCTCTGGGTACGCAGGTTCTCTCTACCTTGCCTGCGTGTACGCATCCCAAGCTCATTGTACCTGCGTACTTGTACGCTCTGTAAGTTAAGGGATGGGTGCATACTCCTGTAAAGGTCAAAAGGCGCGAGTTTCATCTTAAAAAAGTTACTTGTGGTCACTTCTAGAGCCTTCTAGAAGAGTGTTTGACGTGTATTGAGCGCCTCCAGATGGTTCATGCATCCCTATGATAGAGGAACTTACCCCATCCAAAAGAGGGAGTATCCCATTGATGTTGGAACTGAATAACTTCCTCTAGAACACTATAAATACAGGCCTTGGGCCAGAGGAGGGGAGGTTGAAAGCTGAACATTCGAAAGGGTAAATGCTGCTGGAATTAGGAATTCCATTGTTAACTTGTGAGGAGAGATTACCATCCTTTCTTGTTGCCATATTGGAAGTGGGTGAGCTTGTAAAAGTAGAGGAAAACTCTTGCTGGACCCCGGGAGGAACTTGCACAACACCAAGGCTCAGGTTGTAATGGTTTCTTTTTTGTTCCTTTAATACAAATAAGTCCATTCTTCTCAATGATTTGTTGTTAATGAATTGTTTCATATACTCCTTGGTCTATATGTTGAATATGCTTTGTTTTATGGAATATTCAGGTGTTATGTAATCGTTTGATTGTTAGTGTATGCAGGTTTCAAAGTGAAGGAGAAGCTCATCCGGATCACCGAGGCTGGACTGCTACAACGAGCGTTGGACTTGAGGTAGGATCGAAAAACACTTGGTTTCTCATAG
>APFE030647133.1:4753-16191 GCA_000404065.3 Pinus taeda
TTGTATTTTATTTTAAGAAAGTTTTGTTTTGTTTTTTGTTTTTTGTTTTTTTGTTTTTTTTGTTTTTTTTGTGAACTTGGTAGTATTGTCTCTAATTATATTATCAAACCATAATCAAGTTTTTTCAGTAGTATTAGGTGGCCTCAACCTGCCCGTGGGAAACCAGGTTGGCTACCTGTTAGCGCTAAAAGCTGTCCAAAATTTGAATAAGTCTTTTTCTATCATCCTTGTAACATTCACTGTTATATCTCTAATAAACATCAACTTAGGAAAATAAAAGCTACTCGTCATAGAATCAAAATTTTATTTAGACCTTTGTTTTACTCATCATCTGAGGACTCCACCAGGGCTGGAGCTTTAGCGCTGGATCCTAGCATCTTGCTTCTCCTCATGTCCTGCAGGCTTTGCTCGATCTTGTTCACTGCCAAGTTGTTTCGGTAGACTTGAATCTGTATTGCTGTTATCTCTCTGAGGAGATCCACTCTGTTGGGTTCCTTAATTTTGGTTTCCTCCTGTGCCTCCTATCCTTTGTTTATTACATGTTCTTTGTTGACTGTCATAGCTTGGGCCACTATATTATTCATAACCTAGTATTATTGGATTGTTTGTTTGAATAGAGTATGGAGGCCACGAGTGTTTCCCGGGTCTTGTACCATGGCTTCCCACTCTTCTGTCACAATATCCTGGTTGGTGATGTTGTCATTTAGTTTCCTCTCCCATCCAACTATTTGTGCTCTTACCTTGGGTGAGTTACCAGCCATGTACGCATCGATAAGAGTCTTCATATGCTCTTGTCTTGTTCCAACCCCCCCACTGCTAGAGGTTCCAACCCCCCCAGTGGTTTGTTTCCCTGCCTTACTTGCTCCTCTGCTGCTTCTTTTAGCCACGTCTTTTCCTTCTCTCGTCATTGTCTCTTTGTCTCGGTTGCAATTTTCTTTGCCCCAATCTCTCTCCTCTGTATGCTTGCTTGCTATAGTGCTTTGCGTGGTTCGGGCCTCCAAACTATGTTGTACGCAGATTATAGTTACACCTAGAGCAATACCATAAGAAGTATCAGTAATATGAGTGTATAATCCCCATAATGCCTTTTGTTTATGAGTATTGGGATTTGTATCTTGCTTAAATCCTGACAGCATAAGTTTGCTTCTCTTCTCTCTCAGACTTGCCCCTATTAGCTCTTGGGTTAGAATTTTGCGGCCTCTCAAGTCATCTTCTCTCTGTTTCAATACTTGCAAGCTACCCTTACTCCGATGGTTCACTTTAGAAGTCCTACAGGGGGCCTACAGAGGGGGACCTTGTCCCTGTTCTAGTTTACAAGAGGTATCCCCTTCCCGGTCTCACTCCTCTCTAATGACTTCACTCGAATTAAGCCCCTGGATACCCTCTTAGTCTTATTCTGGGCATTCCAGTTAGGTTTCTCAGTGTGCCCGTTATCCCTTAGCTTAGTTCCAGTGGTTTCTAGGAAAGTCTCCCCTCTATAAAGGCTACCTAAGTTATCCCTTTTATGCCTTAGGAACCACTTGGGTGAAGCTGGATTCGTTCTTCACTCTCTCTTACCAAGATCACTCTTATCTCCCTGGCCCCCCTCCTTCCCTCTCTGCTCTTTTTTAAAGGAATTTCTTTATTACATATCTCTCCCTTTCATTATCGTTCCATACCCAATTTGTATTCCAGGAAACCCCAGTTTCGACTCTTTCTAAGTCCTGGTTTTCCCAAGCCTCCTTCCCTAGTACCTTTGGATTTAACATTACTGTAATTCTAATGTTAAGGGTATTGAGAATTACATACCATTGATTTGAGTTGATGCAGTTGCATCCACTGGCCTACATTCTCTTCCTACGTCCACCACCTTTATTTGCTCCTACCTTCGCCCTCGTAAACTATGCTCTTTCTCACTTACCTTTTATTTTAACCTATTGTCCCTGCTATCTTCCTTAACATCTACCACCTATCCTCCTAATTCTCCCACCGCCCTTTCTTTCATTCCCACCCCTCAGAATGATGACCTTCTAGCATTTCCTTCTCTGTCCCTCATTAACTCCCTCATGCCTTCGGCTGCTCCTATTGTGGGTACTTCTCTGTGCTCATGCCACTTATCGGCTCTAATCTTCCCACCCTCATGCTTACCCCCATGCTTCCTCTCTCTTTCCAATTCTTAACCACACTGATCTTCTTTATGGGCCTTCCTCCTCCCTACCCTGTCCTTCTTCTTGCCCTCCCTATTGTCCCATTTCCCCACATCCTAATGTGCTATTTGTCCTTGTGCCTGAGTGAATGATCTTTGGAATTTCCACCTCCCATCACCTTTGGCCCACTTCTCCTTCTCTGACGCACCCCGATTGGGGGTTTTCCTATTTCTTCTTGTCTTTTTCTAGGATCTCCACTAGTTTCCTCATTCCCTCCATTTGTAATAACTCTTCTCCTCTTATATCCAGGTTTCTACCTACCTAGCTGTAGTTTGCAAGATTGTTCGTTGCCACGTTACCCATCCTTTGGACATGTGTTGGGATGGTGTATCCTATCTGTCAAATTAGCTTGCTGATATCTTGGAAAAGCCTTGTGGTCCTCCAACTTTGGATAATTTCTTGCTAGTGTGTTCCTTGTTGGAGCTTCTTCACCATGTCTATTGTCATTTTCAAGTCACCTTCCACCTGTAGTCTCTAGAACCTCTCCCTTACCGCAATTTCCAGTCCCCTCTTCATAGCATGAAGCTCTGCTTCATTATTTCTCACATTGCTGCAGTCCATAGCATATAATCTGATCATTTTCCCTTTATCGTCTTTGAATACTCCTCCTATCCTCACTGCCCTTGGGTTCCCTTTTGCAGCACCATCGAAATTAAGTTTGATAAATTCTTTCTGAGGCCGTTTATAACAATTCACAGACTCACCATTGGGGGGGTGATGTTTCCACGAGGGGACGTTTAACATATTGGGCTTCAAGTTTAGAGTTATCATTATTATTTCTTCATGTTGATTTGTTTTCCAATCCTCGTCGTACCATTTCTCTGCCAGTATCATTTCTCATATGTTCTGGATTATTTGTTTCCATCTTTCTTCTTCGATTCTTCTTTCATCTTTGAAGATCAGGTTATTTCTTTCCTTCCATGTTGCCCATAAGAAGAATCCCAGAGATAGTCTCTAGGCTCGATTCAGGATTGGGTTTTGGTAAGGCTTTTTCCGCCAACTATCCATTGTTGTTTTCATGTTGTTTGGGTTCCTGCCACTTACTCTAAATAGTTGATTATGGTTTTTCCATAGGTTTTTGTTGTATCTGCAAGCATTGGTCATATGCTCCATTGTGTCTGCTTGTTATTTACATAAGTTGCATATTGAAGGTCCTTGCAGCCTTTTTTTTTGTAGTTGATCCCATGTAAGTGCATGCCCATGTCAGAGTATCCACATGAAGAAGGCGATTTTCAGCCATGTCTTTTCTTGCCATATTCTATCCCATATATGTGTCCCCTGTTTTATGTGATGTTCTGCTTGTAGATGATAACCCTCTTTAATTGTGAACACCCCTTTAATCCTATATCCACATCTTAGAATGTCTGACCCCTCTGCATTGCAATTTTCCGGTTTCCATCTCTTTCTCATATAACTTCCATTAGGGTGTTTCTGGAGCTTTTGGCTAGTCCTGTTTTTGTTTCCACTTTCTCCAGTATTCTCTTGGTTCCATGCTCCAAAAATTTTTAACTGTTTGTTCACCATGGATATTGGTGTATTGATATACTTCTTCAAGATTAGGCTTGTTGTATAGTTTTTCTTTCTGTTGCCACGCTTCTTCCCAAAAATTGGCTTTGTCACCTCCTCTAATTTCCTAGAAACTATGGTTTCTAATAAAATTTCTATTATCTGAAGCTAAGTTCCAAATTGTTGATCCTTTCTTACTGTCTTGGAGTCTCAGCGTTCCTTCTGTTGATCTTAGCATGCCATACTTCCTTTCCCACAATTGCTTCCATATGTCTACTCCTCCCTAGATCCATCTCCACTAGAGCTTTGCCCCCATGACCTGATTAAGAATGTATGGGTGTCTAAGCCCTAGCCCTCCTTCTTTTAGGGGTTTGTTGAGCCAATTCCATGATAGAAGAGCCCATTTTTTTCCATTCTGGGCCCTTGCCACAAGAAATTTTTGAAGATGTCTATCATCCTTTGGCATACTATTTTTGGCATCGCTTGATTGTTTAATTGGTATATTGGAATATATTGAAGCACTGATCTCAGTAATATTACTCGACTTGGCATATTTAGTGATATGAATGTTTAATTCTGCATTTTTTCTTGTATTTTTTCCAACACGGGTTTCCAATTTGCCACCCTGTTTTGTTGATAATTTAGTTGGATTCCTAGGTATTTTGTGGGGAAATTTCCTATTATGAATCCCATTATTCTTGTTAAGAAACCTTGTGAAGGTGTTGTTGTGTTGAAGAAAAATATATCAGACTTTTCTTTGTTTATCTCCGTCCCTGACGCACTAATGAAGTCCGTAAGAATCTCCATTAACCCTTTGGCTTCTTTGAGAGAAGCCTACCCATAAACCATTATGTCATCTACGAATTGTTGGTGTGTTAGTGGTATATCATTCCCCCATAGTCTAAGGCCAGTGTATTGTTCTCTTTGGGCTTTCTATTTTATATACTATCTGAGCCCTTATGCTACCAGTATGAATAGGAATGGGATAGCGGGTCACCTTGCATGACCCCTTGGGTTGCGTTGAACACCTCTGTGGGTGATCCATTAAGTAGAAATGATAGGATTGGAGTTGATATCATCAACATTACCCATCTTATCCATCTTGCATCAAAGTCGAATGCCTTTAAAATTCCTTGTAGACATTTCCAGTTCAGGAGATCATAGGCTTTTGATAGGTCTAATTTAACCATTAGACCTTTGGTTTTTTTGTCTTTAATAAATGAATTTCCTCTTGCACCATCACTATGCCATCTATTATTTATCTCTCTTTAACGAACCCTGTCTGTTCTTGAGATATCAACCCAGGTAATATCAGTTTTAGGCGATTGACCATAATTGTAGCCATGATTTTGAATATTACATTACAAAGCGCTATTGGTCTAAACCCTTGTAGTTCTTCTAAATGATCTGTTTTCATAATCATGGCCAAAAATATGGAGTTCAGGGCCGGATGCATTCTTTTGGCACGCCCAGACTCCTCGACAATTTTCACTATATCTTCTTCCATGAATGACGACGTCGCTTGGAAGAATTCAGTTGTGTATCTGTCTGGGCCTGGTGCTTTATTTTTTGCCATATTTTTGATGACTTCTTCTACCTCTGCTTTGGATATTTCTCTTAGTTGGGCCATGTTTTTGATCTCTGCTCACCAGATTGGGAATGTGTTGTGTGATTTTGTTTATATTCTCCTCCCTACTTATGTTGTGTTCCGTCAGTAGCCTATGAAAGCGTTGCACTAATAGATTTTCCATGTCTTCGTTTTGGGTAAGTCGGTTGCCTTGCTGATCTACTAAGGAGAATATCCTATTATGTTGCCTTTGTTGGATCATAGCTTTGTGAAAAAACATTGTATTTCTTTCCGCTTCCTTTAACCATTAGATTTTGGATTTCTGTTTCCACTGAATTTCTTGTTTTCTCCTTTCCTCCAATTTATTACTCAGTTGCCCTTCCTCCTCGACTAGCAACTCACTTCTACCTTCATTGATTATTTGTAGTTGTTCTTTACTCATCTTGAATTGGATCAACTCCTGTTCCTGATGTATATTGTCGAACTCATCTTTGTTCCATTTCTTTATTTTTACTTTTAGATCTTTAAGTTTGAGTTAAAAGGTATGCATTAGATTTCTCCCTTCTTTCTCGCTCTCATTCCACCACTCCTTCATTTTTTCTATGAAATTCGGTTCTCTTAGCCAAAAGGCTTCGAACCTAAATGGTCTGTTTCGATTTCCTCATTTCATTTCTACTTCTAGTTTAATAGGCCAGTGGCTCAACCCTAGACATGGTAGAATTGTAGCCTTGTAGTATACATTTTTACTAATGAAGTTTTATGTAGACAAGAATCTATCCAGACGAGAAGCTATTTGTCTGTTCCCTCCCCTTCTATTATTCCACATGTAATTTCCATTTATTTTTGGGATATCCACCAGTTGTAGTTTGTATTGAATATCCCCGAATTTCTCCATTTCTGGCTCTTCCTTTCGAAGTCCCCCTTTTTTCTCCTCCAGCGTTGTTATCAAGTTGAATTCGCCTGCTAGTAACAAAATATTTTCCTCATGTAGTTGGCTTAACATCTTTATTCTCTGGAGGAAGTTCTCCTTTTCCACTAGGGTGTGAGGGTTGTATACTGCAGAGATTAAGAACCAATCTTTATTTCCTATTAGGCAAAACTGCCCTATGAGGATTCTCTTCATGCCTATCCAATAATCCACTGTGATCTCTGTTGGGTTCCACAACATTGCAATCTTGCCTACACTACCTCTCGCATCTATAGTCATGCATTCATACCTCAATTTTATTTTACTTAATATTTCTTCCATTTCCCTCCTGTAATCTTTGTTTCTTGTAGCAACATTAGTTGGGGTTTTCTTAGTCTCTCAGTTAAGTACCTCTATTTGCCTCTGTTGTTGAGGCCTCTTATGTTCTAGGATGTAACTATCATTGGGACACTTTGTTAATTTGTTGGTATACCGCTGATAGCGGTACCACCCTACCTGTGTTCATCAACATTTCTCCCATAATCTGTATGGATTCCTGTAGGTTTCTTTAGCCTCTTTTCTTTCCTCCTTTCATTTTATTTGAATACTCTTGGGGGTTTTCTTGATGAATTCCCAGTTGTTCTGCCATCTCTACTTGTCCCTGTCCCATCTTAGCTTGATACTATTGAAATGTCTCTATGTATAGTCTTTTTTGGTCTTCTGGTATAAATCTTTCATCTAAATGTCTCCATTTATTCTGCAGTTTCTTCAACACTTCCTCTTCCATGCTAAGTTCCTCTCCTTTGCTTGGGTCTATTTCCATTATAGTTTTTTCCATCCTCTCCCTATCCTCCTTGTCCTCTTTATCTGTTGGCTCTCTTTGAGCTTTCCTCTTGGGGTTCGATTTTTCTTGACTCGAACTACTCTCCTTTCCTTTCTCTTGATAATCCATAATCTGGACCTCATTTTCTTCTTCTTCTTCTATTTGCAGCGCTTCAAATCTATTCTCTCTGCTCTACTAATTTTGATATTCCTTTTTCCCTGTGTTGTGGGTTTACTTTGCTTGTCTCCTCTTACTTTTCACTTCTTGAAACCCTTCCTTATTTTCTTGTGGTTTCCTCTGTTTCTTGTGCATGTTTTCCCCTTCCTCTAGGTTAAGTGGAGAGTCCTAAAATAGGTGGACATACTCATGACATCTACAACGTATGAATGGGATGTGTTCATAGTCTAGGGTTTGTTGCCAAACCTGTTCATGGTATTCTAGTTCCATTGTGTCAGGTATGGATTCAGCTATGTCCATGTATACACATATTCTCGCGTAGGAAGTGTGACTGCCTCTTTTTGTCATTTTTGCTATTTTGACAAATTTTCCTATCGTATTTCCAATACCCTCCAGTATTTCTAGGTCGTAAAAATCCATTGGGAGTCCAAATAATCTTACCCATACCGGGGCTACCAATATTTTTTCCTTGTGTGGGTCATAATATTCTTCCAAATATCTCTTAAACAAGCCAGCATTATAATGGAAGTAAGGGCCATTTTCAAATACTTTTTCTTTATCTTGCAAGTTCGAGAATATTACCATGAAGAAGCCTTTAGCTCCCAGCTTGAGCTCGATATGGCCTTTGGGTTGCCATTTTTTCTATATCCATTTGGTAAGATCCTTCTCCGTCGGCCAAACTCCGATGAATTTGCAGATTAGAACATGGTCTTTCATGTAACTTCTGTATCGCTCCAGTTTGTTAATTAGAAATATGAATCTTGGTTTATCTGTTGCACAAGGCAAACATTTTTCTTTGTTGCCTGCCTGCCATCGCGCCTCAAGGATGGGACCTGATATTTTGTTTGTATCTCCTATTAGCTTCTAGTTGCTTTTGTTCTGGCGTGAATACCTTGCAACCGCGTCTCAGTAGGAGGGGATCTCTTCCCTCCCTTCTTCCTCTATCATTCCAACCTTAGTAACAGCCTCCTGATATATAGCTTTGTAGGTGTCATCAAAGATTAGGTCACGGTTGGGTTTAGCTCATGGCTGCCACAGTGCCAATAGGGTTGCAGAGCTAGAATTACCAAAAAATATAGAAAATTAAAATATTTAATTTACATTACATTAATATTTTATTTAATTTTATTATGTTACAATATTTCTACCATATTATGCTGAACCCAAAAATATCAATTTAAAAATGTGCCTCTATCCTAATAGGCTGCGCGAAAAGATATCAATTTAAAGATGCCGAAAAGTATCAATCTAAGATTGAAAAAGTTAATGAAAATAATAAACATAAAGAAATCACGTTATTGTTTTTCTAACCTTTTTTTTCTCCCTTGTCGTCTAACCTAACCTCATATAGTGTAGATTCAGTGTATCAGTTTTCATTTTAGGTCCAGGTGTTGTTTATTAATCCCATAATCTTAATATTTTCAAAGGTATCAAAGTTGACTGAGCGTGTTGAACCTTTAGAAATTGGTAATTTTATTTCTCCAATGTATACTGTTCCAATTGACTGAATATTTTCTATTTTTTCCCACGCCAGCATTGTGGAATTTGGGGGTAGGAATTTCAAATATAAAATATCCTACGGTTTCTGTAACTCTATAACTTTAGCGCCGAGTTGGTAAAATTTTTTGATTGTATTTACTTGATGGAATCTTTCTTCCAGGCCCATCATGATGATAATGTCCATGCATGTTATGCATTTATATATACATGCATGGGCGTGCATTTCTTTTTAATAAAATAAAACAAGTTATCAATACCCAAATTCCAAGACAAAGACAAAGTTGATTAACTAATCATGTGCTGGGATTGCTGTGGGTGGGGAGATTGATTTTTTTTGTACGAGGAAGACAAGCACAAAATCATTTGTCAATTTTGACTGCTTACCTAACTATTGCAAGTTGAAATTATCATCAGTTTTTATGAGAAATTCCTCTTTTTCCTCTATCCAATCTAAACATTTCCACTTGTATGGGATAGTTAATTAAGACTATTTTCACGACTTGTATGGGATAGTTAATTAAGACTATTTTCACCACTTGTATGGGATAGCTAATTAAGAATATTTTCACTTGCATTAGGTAGTTCACTGATGACTATTTGATCAATTAACTAGGATTCTGTGTTCATTCTTTAGTGTATATTCACATCTCTTTAAATTCACTACTAGATTTACGAGTTACTACTATATTGGTTCAACTATGTGGAATATATTATATTGAATTGTATTTTCTCATAATTTTCCTTTCTGTGCATGAATCAAATTCGTTAGTTACTTTCTCTATCAATTTTATTTCTACTTTCCTTTAAAGTTTTGTTCATTATTTTCTATCTATATTCAACTCGTAGGTTCAACTACAATTTCACATGGTATTAGAGTCCACCAAAACTAGGAAGGAGTATAAACAATCTATTTGCAGATTTGAGCTATTAGAAAGAATGGAGTTTCCACCTTCCACAACTCTCATGCCGTATAATTATTTCAATTGGAATCTAAATATTCTACTGCAACTCTCAAGTATCAGATAGCCATGGTAATGGAGACTGAACCAATTTCTACAATTCAAAAATCCAAATATTTCAACCACATGGACAAGGCCTTTGGTATTTTATGCTTATCAATTTCTCTAGAATTATTGTTTCATGTTGAAGTGTGCATGACTCCAAATCAAGTTTGGACCACTTTAGGGACACTCTTTCGCAAGAAAGATGAGATGTGGGGTCACATCCTTGATCATGAACTGAAATAATTAGATCCAAGTAGTTTCGAAAACATTCAAGATTTCTTCACAAGGTTCAACATCTTGTTACTCTAATTGAAAGAATGTAGATCGACAAATCCAAGCAAGAAAGCCAATTAATTCTTGCAATATTGTCAAAATTGGGTCCAAAGTATCTTATATTTGTCTCCAGTTAAATTAGGTTCAGAGTATGTTATATGTGTCTCCACTTTTCACACAGTCAGGTTTGCAATAGGTGTAACCTAAAAGATGCCCACACTCGATGCTTTTATTGAGTCCCTCATACATGAGCAAGATAAGCTCATCAACATGGGTACACTAAAATTTCCAAATCAGATGCACTTGTTGTGCATGAAAGGGGCAAGGCCAACTTGAAATCCAATCATAAATCCAAAGGAAAAGGTAAGGCAAAAGAATTAGATCCAAGAAAGGGAGGAAATCCCAAACCTCCAAATGAATCTACTAGCTCAAAGGAAAAGAAGGTCAAGAAGGGGCAATCAAAATGCAACTATTGAAACCATAGTTACCATCTAGAATCATCATGCATGAAGAATACAATTGATCTCATGGTGCCAACTCTTCAAGAGAACAATCTTGGTGACTATATTGTAGAGAGTGTTAAGAAGAAGTAGGGAGAAAGAGCACCTAAAACGAGAGGGAATGCACATCTATAATTTGTTATTCATTGTTCTCCTAATGCATGGATCATATATTTTGGAACTTCACATCACATGACATCGACAAGATATGCTCTCTCATCTTTCAAACCATATGTTGGTCCTCTTATTCTCATGGGAGATGATTCTCTAGTAGAGGCAACTAGAGAAGGGACGATGGATCTTGGAGATGGAATCTTTGATAATTTCCTCCATATTCAAAGCTTTCAGAAAATATTTTCTCTGTGTATAACATGACACATATTGGCATCAGAAGGAGAGTTGAATTCACCATAGATTTGATGAGCATATATGGCATGCAAAATAACTCCAAAATTGCAGTTTGTAAGGTAAATCATCAGTCTCATCTATACACTTTTTCTAAATATGTTCATCAATCAAATTCCACTTTTCTATTGAAGCATGCAAATGATGAAAGTAGGATTTGGCATGAAATGTTTGGACACTTAAATTTTAGACACATGCAACAATCTATCAAACAGGGGATGGTGAAAGGCTTGTTTTCCATACAATTTTCTAATGGAGTTTGTGAAGGATGTGCTATTAAAAAACATCCACAAGAAAAGTTTGGGAAGGGGAATGCATGAAGGCACTCCTCTCCCTTGGGTCTTGTTCTTGGTGATATTATGTGGCCATTTCTAAATCCTTCCATGGGTAAAGCGTGATATGTACTCACATTCATATATGATTGCATGAGATACACATAGGTGTACTTTATCAAACTCAAATATTAAGCGTTTGAGCATATGAATATTTTCAAAGTGTGTGTAGAAAAATAATTTGGAAAGATGATTTAGATACTCTATTTGTAACATCCCTCCCTTAATAATAAATAATAAATAATAAGAACTAATAAA
>APFE030647133.1:16557-79710 GCA_000404065.3 Pinus taeda
TAATAACCATAATAAAATAAGGAAATTATAAAAAAATTTAGCATGCCGACACTTGGAGGGTGGGCATGTGGCATGCAGACACATGGAGGGTGTGCATGTGGTTTCCCATCCAATGTTTTTTCTATTTAAGGAATGATGAGGAGGATGAAAGGGGGGATAATTCTGAGGTTCTGTCTTCATTCTCTTGGGAGAGTACTGAGACTTAGGAATACTGGCAGTAGTCGTTGATTGAGGGTTCGGGGGTGGCCAGTTGTAGCAGAATCCTGCACAATTGAGCCTACGGTTGGGAGGAGAGTCGTCTCCAAATCTTGTGGTCACTTCGTAGCCGATAGGTATAATTTCACTAAAGAATTGTTTTCCTTTTTACATTAATTTTAGTTTTACTTGTGCTGTTACATATGGTATCAGAGCCTTTGTGCTGTTACATTTTTTGTGGTCCTTGGAGTTTCCATGTATCTAACTTTCTTGCCGTGAATCATTGCTTAGAATAGGTTCATTTTGATTAAAATCTTCATAATTACTCCATTTTCTCAAATTTGCATTGACGTCGCTGCTTAAATTCCGTATATTAGAAATAGATGATGCAATTCTCTGCGTAGCTTTTATTCTGTATACAGTTTAATGAGAAAAATTGACGCGGTTGGCAAAAATTAGACCATCTGCAGGTAAAAGTTAACCTGATTTGTCACGTCTTTTATGTATGTCCTGCTTAACTTCGCACATAAATCACTTCTTGGAATCCCTGTAAAATATGTGATTGTTAATGCGATTTTGGGAATTAAGGGTTTTGGGTGGTGTTTTGCCGCATCTGCTTTCTGTGGCTTTACTGCACTCTCGAGAGAATTTATTTACCTATTCATCTAAATCATCTTTACGAACAGTGATCTGTTATATCTCCAGTTTCGATCTAGTGTATGTTTTTGTCCTGTTCATGCTTTCAATGCTTTAATTATTTATTCTCTCTTCTCTGTTCAGACTATAGTTTATATTTAAGGAAATGCTAGGTGATTGGGGCAAAAATTCCAGGGTTTTAATGAGTTTCCATTAAAGGACGGGTTCTGTATGTTCTTTAACTTGTGCTTTGATTATGCAAATTCTTGCTGTACTTGCCAACCTTTTTACATATTTCTTTGTTTTCAAACGCGAATTACGATGAAGTGTTACAGAGTAGGATGAAGTGCTACAGAGTAGGTCTTTCGGTTAAGAGCCTGTATCCAGGTGTGACCACTTTCATCTTGTTTTACAGAGAGTTCTTATATTTTTGTGTTGGCAAAGGTGTAACAACATTTTATGGCGAGTCTGACTCTGTTTGTCAATCGATATCGCTGTAAAACCTGTATACTATACTTATGAAACTTGCTGACGTGGTATCCATATAAGGGCATGAATCAAATCAAGAAAATATATCATGTTTCTGTTTCTTTTCTCATCTTTTTTTGTTATGAAAGGTGATCCGGATTTAAATAGGAACGCAATAGATTACAGAGATAACCATAAATATAGAGATGCGATAACCATAAATAAAGAGGTGCAGCGGAAATAACACTTCATTTCATTAATGGAAAATACCGAAATATGCTTACAACCAGAATTGGAAATAAACCAGCTAGGACGATGGTAGCTTATCTCTGAGAAGAGATGTGCGGCTACATGTCTCTGAATTGTTTCGAACTTGTGTTACGATGAGACTCGAAGGCCTATTTATTATTGAGAAATAATGGAAAACCCTTCACATTCCAAAACCGACCCTTAGAAGATGAAACGCCAAGTTGTGGGCCCCGTTTTGGGTAAATTGGTACATCAATTTCCCGGGGTCGTAACTTTGGCATACGATCTCCGTTTGACGCGTATGATAGCTCATTAGAAAGATCTATCCGAGAACTACCAATTTGGGGAAGGGAAACATCGGTCCATGGACCCATGTTGCCCCCATATTTCCCAAAAAAACGTCGTTTAGGGCCTCAAAACGGCTCGAGAAGTTCAGGACCCGAAAAACTGCTAAAAATAATAAATTGTGCTACAATTTAGGAAACTGAAAAAGCTGAAACAGACAATCGTGTGGGTCCAAATGGGATAGGTGGGTGGCCACCAACATCCACCTGGATCAAGCATGGGTAACAAATGTCAGTGAGGTGCTAACTAGGAGCCCATGTAAAGGATGGCTCTACCATCGTGTCATGATTTAAAGAATCGGCAAGTGAAGATGGTTTGTGAACCATAACACGATTGGATCGACCCTATGGCAAGTGTATCTAAGGATGGAGGCTAGTATGCATAATTCAACGGAAAAAATGGCTTCCCTAACCTATATGCCAGTGAGAAAACGATACCTGCCATGACGAGTTAGCAGTCATGGAACCATCTTGAAACTGTCGAAAATGTCCTGAAAATCAAACCATTCTCGACATTCCAAGCTCCCAAGTTAAAAGTTACATGAGACCAAACAAAATCAAGCTTTGAAAAAAATTTGACATTTTCAAAGCTTATAAAAAGGTTTTTGGACTCACCATTTTCACCATTTGAGTTTGAGAGTAGAGAAGTGGAGCAAAAGGAGAAAACTTCCCAAATGCCAAATTCAACCGTTCAAATTATTCCAAAGTCTCCAGGTAACTCTCATTCTTATCTTGTAATTGATTGTGACTAGTTTTAGAAGTTTTAATTAATCTTTCACCATTGAGTTTTTTGCCAAAAATTTCTCCATGACATATATGCAGGTTGGTAATATAAAACCCGCGTACACGCGAGCCCTACACGTGACTGTGTGTAAAAGGACCTGCGTATACGCCGCGGACATTTCAAACATAAAAACTAACAGTTCAAATTTTTTTTTCTTTCAGGATGCCAATCACTGCATACCGCAGTAGACGATGAAGTTATGAACAGTCTTGAGGCTTTGGATGCATTACGGGGATGTGGTTTGCTGAAGTTCTTCAAATTGCCAACTATCAATGCAAACACACGTCTACTCGAGATGGTTCTTGATTATTGGAACATCGAGGAGGATGCTTTTATGATTGACCAGATGCCACTCAGGATAGAAGTGGAAGATATCTATTTCATCACGGGCCTTTCCCGAAGGGCAGAGGTAGTACATTCCGGGGGGAGAACACAGAGTAGTCTCTCGATCGAGGACTACGTACAGATATATTGCCCAGGACATCCGAAGAAAGTCGGAAGTCATATTTCCATCACACATGTGGCGAGTCTATCATTGAGGATAATCTTGTTCACCATAGCTCAAGTGAATGGATCTGCTTCTTTGCATCAGGCATCACGGCTAATGAAGAGCATGGCAGTTGACTGTCTCACCAGTGTGTTTGATTGGTGTACTCCTCTTCTGGCTAGCATGAAAAGCCAACTCACTTCTATTAAGAGAGGACAAACCAAAAACTTCGGTTATGGGACTATTTTGTGTTCTTTCTTCTTCGAGAGAGTCCCTACACTTTGTCCCAGAGTGCCAGTTTCAATCAGCGCCCCACGAGATCCTCGAATGGGTAGGTGGGTTGACCTGATGAAACATCTGGGAGGCGGGGAGGTCCCACGGACTGCTTTCGATGACGACTTATTTTCCTGGTGGGATTGGCAGATCATCGCCATTGATGACTACCCCTATTTCGGGTTGGATTTCCGAGGAGATCTCGATATAGCATTACCACCGATCGCAGCATGGGGCGACATTGGTAAGTGATTTTTGATGTTATGATTTTTTTTAATTTTTTCAAATATAATAATGAACTTTGAAAATGTTTTTGATAGGATTTAAATGACTAGTATGATGATCATGTTCCAGATATTGGGCCAGTACGACCAGATGAGTTCCCATGGCACAAACGTCGCGGCTAAGGGGCCGAAGAGGCGGTTGCAGCCACAGAGCGAACTCTACACACAGTTCAGCGTCATTTGGTGAGGCTGACCCACAAAGTGCCGATGGCGGCAGTAGAGGACCTTCCTATAGAGATGCAGCATCATGTGGTTGGCATGCCATGTGATTGGGTCCGCACTTTTAGGCGTGTATCCAATGCAGTAGTTGCCTACTTAGCCGCTCATCCTGAGCCGGGGAGTTAGACATAGTGGACATGATTATGGGCATTTGAGTTCCAATTTTGTATATTTTTTGGACAGACTTATGTACACTCGAGACGCTTTATGATATATATATATACCGTTTGACTTTTTGATGCTTAATTTATTGTGATGAATGATTGATGTGCCAGTATAATGCTTGATTAGCGATAGAATCAGCTAACCAATTATGAGATCTTGGAATATGCAAATAATTAATATAAGTAAATGATCTTTGCAACAACCTCACCCTTAAATAATGGCAATATAAACATGGATCCCTTACCCGATAAATGTTATTTAATTGTGATACTATCAATTGTGAATCAAGATAAACTACCAACGAGTTGATTTCGTGAGAAATTGCCTCAGATAGAAAATTAATGATGCCCGTATACTCAGCCATATTTTTTGAAGCGGGACCGATGCATACTCCCCTTGATACCATCAATTGACCAGTTGGATAATACAGTACCCAAGCTGCGGAAGCGAGATTCTGAGTGTGCCGACTAGCACCATCAGCGAATCCAAAATAGACCAACTCATTCATCAACACCTGCCAAAGCAGACCAAAAAGTGTTGATATCACAAAGTCTTGACAAAATATGTACAAATATACACAATGTACAAAGAAGCCATTGCCTAGCTGCTACTTAAGCAAAGTACTTCTTAAGGTAGAGCCCGTTTCGGGGTTTTTCCAATTTGTTTCCTTTGAAATCGATTAACTCATACGACCCTTTTGTTAAAACTCGTTTAATTATGAAGGGACCGTACCACATAGGTTTGAATTTTCCAGCCCCCAAGGTGTCCTTATCTTGGTCGTAGACCAAGATGAGGTCACCTTAAAAAAAGACACGAGGAAAAACAGCTTTATCATACTGGGTTTTAACCCTTTTCTTATGAGCCTCATTTACTGTGGTTGCATCTCGACGCTACTCATCGAGATGTTCCAAGTGAAGTAGGCGCTCTTCGAGACGAGTGGTCTCTAGAAGGAGCTCAATAGCTAACTTAAGAGATGGAATTTCACATTCGATAGGAAAGATAGATTCCAACCCATAAACTAACTGAAAATGTGTAAAACCTGTAGCAGTCTTGACAGAGGTTCGGTATGCCCATAGAGACGGATACAACATAAGATGCCAATTGGATCTATTTTTATCAATTGTCCTTTGCAGGATCGTCTTAAGAGTTTGTTTACTGCCTCGACTTGTCCATTGGCCTGAGGATAATAAGGAGACGAATGTTCCTGCCGGAAACCTAGTTTGAGAGCCAATTCAGGCATTAGTTGATTCTGGAAATGACTGCCATGGTCAGTGACAATCTCTCTTGGGATACCGAACCTTGAGATAATTTGATTAAAAAGGAACAATGCTGTTGTCTCACTATCATTTTTATAAGTGGGCATGGCCTCGGCCCACTTCGTGTAGTCTACAGCCACGATAATATACTTGTGATTCGCTGCTGAAGGCAGATGACAAGTCGTAAAATCAGTACCCCACTTAGTAAAGGGACCGACAGTGACAACGGGAAAAAGAGGAGTTGGATGTGCGTGCATCTTCTGAGTATAAACTTGGCACTGGTGACAGTGTTTGACCGCTTCAACACAATCTTTGAAGAGCAAAGGCCAAAAATAACCAACACACAAGATACGCTGAGCTATAGCAAGCCCTGATAGATGACCACCACAAGCTTCGCTATGACAGTCATTTAGCACTGACTCTGCCTCCTCTAAGGTTAAACAACGCCAAAGGATTGAATCAACTCCCCAAAGATATAATGTATCACCAATGATAACGTAATTTTTAGCGAGGTGACGTAATTTGTGACGTTCATCCTTAGAGAAAGTAGAGGGAAATTTCGAAGTCTGGAGATAAACAATGATATCTCTATACCAAGGGTCAAGTGAAGAGATGAGGAATAAGTGTTCGTCGGGAAAACTTTCCTCGTAAATAGTATCCTCTCCACAAGGCAACTCAAAAATTAGTTCGGCAAAAACCATAGATTTCTTGGACTTGGCGGACAAGAACTCGAGATCAAATTCTTGTAGAATGATAATCCATTGATTATATTTGCCCCTAATCACTCGCCTACTAAGGACAAACTGAAACGGATTGATTGCTTCCAAGAGAAAAGTTTTGCGTAGCAGAATATAATGACGGAGCCGCTGGATAGCGTGGACAGCTGCCAAGGCCAACTTCTCAACCGGAGAATAGCGAAGTTCAGAACCTATCAAGCCTCAGCTCAAGTAATAAATCACATGCTCTATGAGAGCATCGTCTTCCGGAACGAGAACCATACCAATGGTTGATTCCACTGCAGCGAGATATAAAAGGAAGTCCCTACCATAATCCGGTGGACTCAAAAGCGGGGCAGAGACTAATGCCTTTTTCAAAGCATCAAACGACCGCTGCACAAAGTCATCCCACACGAATGGAACCCCTTTGCGGAGCAAACACATAAAACCTTTGGTGATCTCGGCATAGTTTGCTATAAACTATCTTAAGAAATTAGCCTTCCCTTGAAGACTTTGAAGTTGTCGAATGGAGGACGGGGGAGGCAAATGGACTATCACCTCTACCTTGAAGGGATCAACCCTAATCCCTTCATTTGAAACGATCAACCCTAACAACCAATGAGACGTAACCGTGAAAACGCACTTATTGGGATTCAATCGGATTTTATAAAAATGACATCACTCAAAAACCATTCGAAGGTGACTGGGATGATCAGTTCTTTTTCGAGAACGATCAGCGAGATTGTCCAAGTACGCTTCGATGATATGTTTGATGTCATGGAAAGCATATGACATGGCCCGCTGGAAAGTGGCTCTAGCATTTTTGATACCAAACGACATCTTTTTGTATGCAAAGGTACCCCAGGGACATATAAAAGCTGTCTTATGTTGATCTTTAGGACGGATGGAAATTTGATTATAACCAGAAAAACCGTCCATGAAGGAAAAAATCTCATGACCCGCACACTCGTCAATAATCTGATCAGTGAATGGCATGGGGTAATTATCTTTCGGACAAGCCTTGTTTAAGTCCCTAAATTCGATGCATACTCAGATTTTTCCTTGCTTTTTATCTACAAGGAATGGATTAGAAACCCAATCGGTAAGAGGAACAAGGTATATAAAACCCGCCTTGAGTAGCTTCTCTACTTCGGCTTTAATGGCTGTTGCTTTCCTAGGATTAATTGGTCAAAGTCTTTGATGAACCGGCTTAGCGTTTTCATACGTCTTGATCTCATGCTGAACTATAGAAGGATCAATGCCAGGAATTTCCTCATAAGACCAAGCAAATACATCTCGAAATTCCTTGAAAAGGTCGATGTAAATTTGCACTTCTTCAGGGGAACATTGAATTCCGATGAAGAGATTCTCAATCACGTTAGGGTCCCTGGAGATGTTTATAGCTATCGTTTCTGAGATCACTGACATATTACCTTCGGCACAAAAGTGTGCTGGAGCCAAAGGATTTGATATCTTACAAACATCACTAGTGAATAGCTTGGAGAACCTAGCTTCCACCTCATGCAATGGAGGAAGGACATATGAACAATGGTGTAAGTCTTCCCAAGGTCGATCTACACCATCATCACTTTGAGGATTGCTTCTTCAGAAGGTAAAACCGTATCTAAGCAGTCCAAGGTGGAGGTGGAATCAAAGGCCCAAGCCGGGGCCACATAACCCTCAAACTCCTCTTCGGAAGGAGCGGAGTGGTTGTCTGCAGAGTTAATGATAGATTGGTATCTAAGCTCAGCCGCAGACATAGGGGATGCCATTCCATTTACTTGTCCTTCAACTAATGTGGTCATAGGTGAAGGCTAGGTCCAAGGGTGTGAAAAATAATGAGTTCGGAAGAACCCTTCTCGAGGAGACTCCTTGGATGATGAAACGACATTGATTAGAGTGATAGGAGAGGGAAACTCAAAGGTACTCATCAATGAGGAATACATCCCAACTCCTAGATTCTCCATAGGCGGGCGAGGGTTATCCACTAAGGGGGCAGTAGAGTCAGAAGTTGCTTGAGGATCAATTGGACAATAATCCAACTGATCAACCTTAACTATTTTTCCTTCATGAGGAAAGTAGATGACACGAAATAGAGTCGAAACGACGACATCCATCTCGTATACCCTATTCCTTCCTAAGAGGATATTATAGTCTAGGTTAGCATCTATGGCCTCTACTTCAATATTGACGACCTTTCCTCCAACACATATAGGAAAGGCCGGGATAATCCCATGCAACTTGTGAGAATGCCCATCAAACCCAGTCATAAGGGTAGGTGAAGGAACAACCAAAGGAGATCCAATGGCCTTCCAGCAAGACATCGATATGATGCACGTGGAAGCTCCTTCATCAATAACGGTGCGAAAAATATTAATCTTTCGTTATGTAGACTTTATCTGGAAAGCCATGTGATGAGGGAGTCGCTTTTTGACATTTAACATGTCAAAAGTGAGCACTAAAGATTTGGTTGGATCAACTGCCCCAATTGTCGAGAGTAAAGCACTTCGCTGAGCCGGACACGACTGGAGAACCTCTAAAGCGGACATGGCGCATGGACTCTGGGCCAGATCCTCCACAATGGAATAATTCTAGGCGGCCCTAGCGTTAGGATTGATAGTCGCGCGTTTAGCAGAACCCTTTGGTATCCGCGGTATAGTCTCAACAGGGGGTCGCTCAATATGAAGGTCGGTATTTCCGGGAGCAGTTTTGTCCTTGGAAGTTTCGGCTTCACCGTAATCACGTGACCGAGTGGCCACATGTACATTAGAACGCATCATGAAAACGTTTGATGATTTTTCCCCTTCCTGGCTGCCCCCTGAGGAGGTACCAGGATTTGAACTCGTGCTAGCAAGCAATTTTTTCCCTTGGGGAAAAGGGTTGGTTAACACAACTTGAGAACTAGAATCCCCTTGCTGCCCTAACAAGCACTGAGCATCCTAAATCTTCAGGCAGAGATGAGTTAAATGGTCTCCACTACACAACTTGCATGGAAACTTGAATTTCTTTTTAGAATCATTTCTACCCCCACCAGCATTATTGCCAGATTTATTTATGTCAGCCTTCCCATCCTGATTCTTTTTCTTACCTCGTCCTTTCTTTTTACCATTGGAGTTTTGATTTCCTTTGGGGTTATCAAATTGGACGACATTAATTGAAGAGGGTTGGGAAGACGAAGTAGTAGACGATGTGACTTGGTTGTTATAAGCAGTTTGCAATGAAAACTACTGTAATTGGCTCAACAAGTTCACCACATTCGTGTCTACCGATCCAACGATACCATCCCCATGGGGACCTGGCTTCGACTTGGATATGTCAACCTTCGACCCAGGAGCATCTGGCAAGTATTTTTGTAGGATCCCAGACTGAGAGTAGATCAATTCTAATTGCTTGGCCCTAAAAATAGCTTGCTCCTCGGAGTAAACTCCAGAAATCAAGACATCCTTAGAGATCTTAGGTTGTAAATATTTCAAAAACCATTCGAGACGGTAATCCGGAGGGATTTCGGCTTTAATGAGTCTCTTTCTCCGTCTCCATTCCTGAATATGGTCAGAAATGTGAGTTGCCGTGTCCTGACGAAAATTGGCCAGAAGTTCAGTTCCGGCATCATAACGGACGGGAAACTGGAAATGATTTAAGAAAATATTAGCTAAGTCGGAAAAAGATGTAAAGCTCCCCCCTGGAAACTCTATATACCATTTGGTCGCATTACTAGTCAAGGTGCATTGAAAAAGTCTCAACCTAACTGAATCATCAATAAGGGAGTTTGACGAGCACCACAAATGGAATGTGGTCACATGGTCACCAGGTCCTCACCGCTCTTCCCTTCAAATTTTGGAATGTCTGAAGGGAGTTTAGTTGGGACCGGAGGCCAGGCCGGATTATATTTGATTGGATCGTCTGTTAACTTTGTGAGGTCTGGCAAGTTCAAAGTTACCAGAAATGGAAGCGTAGGAGGACCTTGGGGGTTCCACCCAGACTGGGTGGAATTCCCAAAGTTCTGAAAAGATTGGCCTGGATTTTGGAAGGCACCAGGCTACCCGAAGTAACCTATAGAACCATCTGGACCAAAAGGCATGCCCTGTGATCCAGCATAACTTAGAGTTTGACCAACTCCGGCCGCAAAACCTCCATAACTGGTGAAGCTTCATGCTAAGGATTATAAGGCGCGGACAACCCCTGATAAGGATCCCAAGAAGAGGCTAGGGGAGGAATACCTCGAAATGAACTTACTGTGGAGTATGGCCTATTCCCTTGTTGGCCAAGAAACAAATTCCCAGTTCCCATACTACTAACTGCAGGGTTAGTCCAACCTTGAAAAGGATTTCTACCTTGTCCTAAAGAAGAAAAAGGCATAGATCCAATTGTTGGGTTGGAATGTGGTATATGACCACTTCCAAAAGGAAAACCCTGGAATGAAGTTGATCCACCCATCATGGATGTGGCAACGCTAAACGAAACTGACAGAATACCTTGTGAATGGGTGCCAAATGGGAAAAATCCATAACTAAAATCATTGGTTTGGGAATTTCCACTCGTAGAAGGAATGGAGGTAGACCCAACTAAAGATGTGCTAGCAAAAGACCCGAATAAAGAAGCAGAGGGGATGGAAATAGTTCCTCCCCCTTGTACATATATTGGAGTTTGCATAGTCATAGCACTTGTAGTAGAAGCCATGCTTCCAGTAGTGGTCATCGATGGTAAGTGCGTAATGTGACCTGGACTTGATGGTCGATGCGTTGGAGACCCAACGTATTGTAATACTTCCGAATGACTAGGAGGTAGGGGAGAATTCAGAGCCACTAACGACTCTGAGAGTTCTTCTACCTCTACATTATCTTTCGTCCGAAAGAGAACTCAAGAACATACTGGAGTATTTCCCTCTTGTTCTATGGAAGTACCAGGTCTATCTTGAACACTGATGCCCCCGAGGGGAGGATCAATCCCCGATGCGTCAGTTGCCACGGGATGAAACCCACCGGCAGTATTACCTCTGTGCCTTCTAGGTGAGGGCTCTAAACTTGGTGGTGAAAGACCACGAAGTTTTCGAGACCGTATAGGCGATCAGTCAGCCAATTTGAATTTTTTTGTTAATATCTAACTAAAGACTCAAAAAATTGAAAGCTAGGCCAGCTAGGAGCACAGAGCACACACTATAAATTCCTTAAAGATATCAGCTAGTCAAACAACTTCCAAGTATTTCCGCTTCGGGTGATTAGGACCGGGCACCAAAATATGAGAAAGTGAAGTAAGGGGCTTTCCGGAGATAGTCTGGGATAATGACGGCCTAGTCCTATCAGCGAAGGTAACAGAGGAAGTTACACTAACCTCCTAACAACAGCCTGCGCCGGTGAAAGCCCCCAAGCTTCACAAGGGTTTCCTCTAGTAGTATCATTGAGAGTGATACAACGTCGACCTCAGGTGCCACGGGATTCCCCTCTGCAACCACCTGTGTATATCCCTAGGAGTAGCAACTAAGGTTACCAACTCGTATCAAAAGTTAGGCGGAACAATTGTGAGGTAAGTTCGGACAAGTAGGAGAGGGGGTATCTCTCTTCCTTGTCTTTACAGACCCTCGTGGTTAACTCCCAGATCCAGAGCTTTCCTGGTCTTCCTAACATTATTGGATTTTCACTCACTATTCAGACTCCTATGTTTGACAATTTAAAATGGCCTTGGAGAGTTAACTCTCCACTCACCTAATCCAAGGCCCTAAAATATCCTAAAACTTGTTGATGTATATAACTCGACAAATATAAAGTTCTAGTATATTTGAAATTAGTGCTTGATTTTAATGGGCTTTTATTTAAGTCAAGGGATAAACGGAAGTGAAACTAGTGGTGTTTTGACGCAAAAGAAATTAATAAAAACCAAACTACATGCAAATGCACTTGTTTTCATTTTTCGATGACAAGAAATTTCTATAGGGTTTAGAGGAACTTCAAATAAAGCTACAACTTTTTCTTTTCTTTTCTTCAAACTTCACACTCACAAAAGCTAACAAAACTATAAATTCCTAGAAATATGCACAAACTAATCCTAGTGCAACAAGTACATGCTGATGCAAAATTCAAAACTACTCTTAAATCAAAAGATGAAAGTTGCTTGTTTATCAATTTTAGATTTTCCACTTAAATGTTTAGATGGAATATAATTTTTTGTTGCTTATTTCATCTAAGCACTAAAAGCAAGATGAAGACAGACAAATAGGCACTTTCACTCAACAAAAAGGAAAACTCGATCAAAACAAAGTTCAAGAAAGCAAAACAAAGTTTCAAGAAGTTTCCTTCAAAAGCAACTCAAAAACGACTTTTCAAAAACGTTCTAACAAGACTGAAACTTGATGATTGAAAAATAGGCACTGAAGCACTTTGCGAGTTTGCGACACAAAACAAGTGGGAACTCAACAAAAAAGGTGCTTTGAAATGCTCTTAACAATCAACAAACAACGAGATGAGCTTGGCAATGAAAACCAAAAGATTGAAAAGACAACTTTCAAGAAAGCGTGAACAAACGACTTTCGGAAAGCAAGAAAAGCAGATGGTCATAAAAATAGTTCAACCATGCAAACCAAAAAGTCATTAAAACAAAACTCAACACAGAGATCGAAATCAATCTTTCTGCCCTAAATACACATAGCAGCCAAGATTCCTTGTGAGAAACCTTGTGTGCTTAAGCAAAAACAAATGATGTTTGCAAGAAAAATGAACAAGACCAACCTTTTCACAATCAGAGAGAATTTGAAACAAGACGCTTGCTGTAAAACTAAAGACTGTGACAGAACAGTGATTGTTCCAAACTGAATCAGACCAACATACTATCTTCCAGAAACAAAAAGATTTTAAAAATCTTGAAAATTAAAGATATACATGATTGCGTTTGCACATAGATGCGTGTATACGCGACTAGGCTTAAGGAAACATGCGTATATGCAGGTTCACTTAAGGAAAGATGCGTATATACGCCTCTGTAAATAGAGAAAACAACGTATAAAAAAGCTTCCAAGAAAAACAAAAAAAATCTCGAAAAAACTGATCAAAGCTCACAATTCAGGAACTGACTACACAACAACAGAAGATAAACAGACAGCTGAGCCCTGATTAGCTTGAATACACCCAAACTGGGAACAACAATAGTTTTGTCCCCAGTGGAGTCGCCAATTGTATTGTGGGATAAACTCCCCTAGGGTCTTGGGTGAATACCCTAGCAGATTGGAGGTTATCTATGCAAAGCAACACACATTCCATACAGCCATAATGCTACTATAAGCAAACTCTACGATAGGGGGCGTACCTGAGGTCCTATGTTTGAGAAGAGCCTTCTAGGGTCCAAACCCTTCTTGGAGTTCCTTTTGCTCCTTTTACCTGCAAAACAATCAATTCAAGAAAGTACAGTAGTATATGGACTAAACATCATAAAGAAACCATCTTCATATTATAAGGAAAGGTAGTTAGTTATGCAATTAAACGATTGTTCGCATATGAATCATAACATGAATATAATAAACATGAAGAAGATCTATATCAGGAACAAAGACATGTGTTTCTTTTATTATAGACAAATAAAGTACAGAAAAGGAATAATTTCACCCGATTCGTCCTTTCGCAGGCTCCAAGCAGAACCGTCTCCCGGATTCGTCCAGTCTCAAGCCTTTAACAAACTCCTTCCATGACTTACTCCATGATATCTCAAGTAGTATGAAATCATCAACACACACAAGGAAACAAGGGTTTCTTGTACAATGGGGGAAGTGTAGGAGTCACAAGGATCTTCAGACCTGGTCAGGGAAATCTCAGCATAGTAATCTTTCTCTCTCTTCTCTCCCTTCTCTCCTCCCTTTGGCCTTCCCATAGAAGCCTTTTTATACTTCTCCCAAAGTAGTTTTTTAGTTGGGAATTTGTTGGGAACAGTTGGGCCACAGGAACTAACAGGTAATCAACAGGTAAAACCCGTGATCTCCGCTCAAAATTAAGGAGATTTATTTTTTTAAAGTGTTTTTAAACATATACGCGGGTTGGGTATACACAGACCCGCGTATACACACGTTTAGCTCAGGGAAATGTCGTGTATACGGAATAAAACACTGTTTTTTAAATTTGGGACCAGGTCTGGAAGGAGGGGTTTCCCTAGGCCATGAGTGCAGCATCACAAACCTCAAGAGTGAGATTTGGAGCTATAACACTAGGAGGATGACTTGGTATGGGTGACAAGTAGTAGACTTGTTACAAAGAAAAAAAGGCACTTTGTAGCTCACTAGTAGATAAGGATATTTCACAAGAGGAAGAGATGAAGATGATTGTTATTAGCCATAGCATGGGTGTAGGGTAAAGTCACAAGAAAAAGAATAAAAGTGTTAAAGCAATTGGACTCAACATAATGAGCGATGAAGAATTTGAGAAGGAGATGGTTAAAAGCATAACTATATCATGTGAAATAGTTGCTACAAGAAAGTAAAGATGAACAGAGCTATGGTTGGATAATGAGAAAGAAGAAGGTGATGTGGCATTCCTTGCAAAGGAATCTGAGACAAAAGATGTATGTCAAAATTGGAAGAAGAACTCAGAGAAGCTGAGTGTGAAATGGAGATTTTTATATTTGAACAAGGATTGTTCTTTGATGAAGAGGGAATTAGATAAATTGAAGAGGATTTCATTCACAACTTGATGAGCTATCATTGTAACTTAGATCAGAAAGAACATGTAACAATTGAGACATCAAGTAAAAAGTTTCATGTTTTTTAAATCTAACAATTTGTGTGAGTTTGCAAGGAAGTTAACACCAGAAATAAATTTGAAGACAATAAAACTTATTATAATGACTAGAATGACAACATTTTATGACAAAGGAATCTTCAGCAGAGGACCAAAATGGAGATATTATGCAAGACATGGAAGGTTATATGATGATGTTGATAGCAGCATAAATTTCATAATTTTGTGATTTTAAAAATCATAATTGTTATATGTATGGAAGTTTTGAAGAAGCCATAGGGGGAACATAGTTTAATTTTTGTTTTAAAACACCAAGGAAAGCAAGCACAAATGAATAGGTAGAATTTTTGGAGGAATGGTTGGTAGAAGATCCATGTGATGGATATTACAAAGAGGTGATAAATGATACTCAAGAATATTTTTTTTGAATTATATGGGCAGTTGTAATTCTTCGAAGATCGGATAATTAACCAAGGATTGGATATTTAGAATGAAAAAATCAGAATTGGAAAAGGAAAGAAATAAACCAAAATTAAATGAAGGTTGTTTAAATTTTGTGACAAGAGAAGGTATGCAACATCCTGAAGACACCAAATTTCAGCCAAGGACTGAATTAGAAGATGAAATTGACAAAAGGAAAGAAAGAATATATAGTTGATTGCATGAAGAGATAAACTATGATTATAAGGAAATTTTTGAGCAATGCATAGACAAGTCTGAATAGTTCGACATCAAGTAAAGGTCAAAGTTCGCAGCAGAAGCAGTAGAAGAAGGTACATGTTGATTAAAGATCTGGTAATATTTTTAAGTTTCATTGTGTAGGTGACATTAGAGGAAGGCAAGGATATTTGTATCAACCTAGAGAAAGGAGTGCTCAAAGGGTTCTAGAGAAGAGAACCAAGAAGATCCCAAAAGCCCAAACTCAGGAGAAAGTTTGGTGAGGTATCTTGTAGCAAGGTGGATACTTGTTATTGAAGAGGCATGTTGCAACCCATGAGTTGAAGTTGTTACAATAAGACCAGATGCATATGACTAGGAGGTCATAAATTTTAGTATCTTGGAATTTTGATGTAGGTGCATAGATGGAGCACAAAATTCGATGAATACTGCAGACAATCTTGCCAATGTGATTGGATGGTCACATGATGATGCTAGGAAAAAATTAATTTTTTTATAACAAATATTAAATACTTACATTAGTAAGTGAGTTTTCTTTTTAGAATAAATTGGAGGAATTATTTCCTAATGTAAATATAGTTTTTGTTTCCCTTATTTTTTGGAGAAGGGGAAACAATTCATCTCTTGTGACTCTTGGTTGTCCCATGTTAGATTTCTTTTTAAAAAGAACAAGTGTTTGAGAAAAGAGGTGGAAAGAGAAGAAGAGAAGCTCTAGAGTGAGGAGAAGAGACAAAGGTGGAGTCTCTGTGAGAAATAGGTCAAGGCTGCATCGACCTACATTGTATATCTAGCTAGTTTAACGTATATTTGAATTTGATTAATGAGTAACATGCTTATATGACTTCGTGTTTCTTAACTCGTACATCTATATATTGTTAATGAAGCTGTTGGTATTAGGGGAAAATTAATTCTTTATTTCAAGTGCAATTTGGAACACTTGTGCATATGGTTCAAAGATCGAGGTGATGTCGAGGAACATGTTTTGAAGCTGTAACTTTATATTAGTGCCATAGTTGTTGCTGATGTGTTTAGAATATATCTTGTTGGCATAAATATTGATGTGTGTTACTACTATTGGTGTATTGTAGTTCCATATATGTGTTGTAGATATTATGTATTGTTGATATATTCTTATCGAGCCTTGTATTTTCATGGATAGTTGAGTACGTACTATTGACCTATTGTTGGTGCTCGTGTGTCATGATTCTTTTGTATTTTGTTGTAATGGTTCCACAACTCTATGGAGGAAATTTTAGTGTGTTCAGGCATAACGAATACATGGTTGTTGTATCAATGCGGGTGTTGTTATAGTAGAGAAGAGCACTCTATTTTTGAATGTAGTAAAATCCTTTTTGACTAGTTTTTTTTGTTGATTGGAAAATCTCTAATAGCAAGAAACCCTTAAGAAAGAATGATGTATGAAGTAATTATTTGTGCCAAGTAGAAAGTTCAAGGCTATGGAGAATTGATTGAGAAAGGATCTGATTATAAGATGATTGAATGTTATAGTGAGGGCCCTACTTATATACTAGGCAAGGTGTCACTTCATAAATATTCATGTCCGTTGTGGACATGTCTCCTCAATAATTAATTATTATTTAATATATATTCTGAGGAAAAATCCTACCTTTCTATTAATAAAAATAAAAATTTACATAAGCATATGCACAAGTGCATTCATGTATTTTCCCTAAATACCATTTTTATGTGCTTGAAGCACTCATCATAGCCATGCTACCAAAAATAACATTTACCCAAATAAACTAGTTTTCTATTTTTGACCTTTTTCTTATGAACTTTGTAACATACCCCACAAGATGGAGTAGCCATAACAATTACCATCTCTTCTCCTTCTGAAATTGTTGGCACTTCCTTGTCTGAGTCCACACTCTCAGAAACACGTGTTCCCTATATTCCACATGTACCTTAGATATTTCTCTTTTCCTCATGTTGATTTTTAGTAGTCTCGATCACCGCTAAGTCGTTGAGTTTCTCTGTATGTTTGGTTGGATCCTCCTACTTCTATTCTCCCTCCTCCATTTAGGAACCTTGTTTATTTTGTGCCTCTGGTTGTTGTTGACTCTCATCCATTTCTTCATATTCATCATTAGAAGAGTGTGGGTCTAGAAATTGCCATCATTTTGGCTTTTGAAATATTATTTGTCCTTTTCTTTGCTTATGGTCATGTATGTTACAAGTGCCATGTTTGATGGTAGATCTGACACTTGAAATATGTATTTTCAAAATCTAACCATTATGTACACTTGAAATCTTGGTGAGTCAGATGGACACGATCTAGAAGACCTATTCTTAAGTCTATCTCCACACATATGCAAGAAAAAATAAATATAACTTTGTCCATTCTTTCTCGATCCATCTTTTGAAATCTCCCCAATGAACTATCTATCTATTCTATCTATCTATCTATATATAATATAATATATATATATATATATATATATATATATATATATATATATATTATATATAAATATATATATATATATTATATTATATATATATATAACAACTTTATAAAAAAATTATTAAAGAGTAAACTTATAAATTTAATAAAGGAACTTATAATAATTAATTATTGTTTATTAATCTTATATATATTAAAATATTATTTACAGCCATGGCCAATTGATTTTCCAAGTGATGCATCAATTGTGGCTTCTAGGTCTGCAAGCCTTGAGATAAATGAGAATGGAGGCACCAACTTGTAGTTGTGATGCCATGCTGCAATCATCCATTTGAGATCATGATTAGGTAGAAATGACTCATTTACAGGTGATAGACTGTCACTTTCACTATTTATCCTAAGCGTCTCCCCCCTAAGGGCGATGATCGACTTATAGCTCCTTCATGAATTCCTAGAATTGCAATAATAGTTGTAGCCCGAGACACATGGCATATAATAGGAACATGAGAAGATGAGACTCTTCTCTTCTTACTAGTTTTATTCTGACAAACCATATTAATAGAGGAATCTAGAGTGAGAGCCCTTTTATTGTTATTGCAAGCTACCCCATCATTCTTAGGAAGAATTTGGTGAATATAGAACAACATATATATATATATATATATATATATATTATGTGTGTGTGTGTGTGTGTGTGTGTGTGTGTTCATTTTCCTTGACAACATCTTCTATTTTTCCAGGGAAAACATTTTAGTCATCACATCTAAACCAATAATTATCCATATATTTAATGTAAACAAAATAAAGGTGAAAGGATATCTATGTGCCACGATGAAAAATAATGGTGTACAAACTATACACTACTGTTCACCTTGTTGTGGAGAAGTTAAGTATTGAGTTAATGGTAGGGATTCTTGAAATCATACTATGTTGGAGAACTTCATTGAATTCCAAAAGATTTTCATGTTGACACAGAATTTTTGCAATGTTAGTAGAAGAACATTAGGAGGCTTAGAAATGGAGTGCTTATTATAGTTTGGTGAGATATACTTACACTTTTCACATGGGTTGGAGGCCTTTATATACTCTATAATGAATTACCTATTTAAGGTTTCACTGAGATTGATAACAAATTCAAGTGTAGTAAATGGACCATCAAGTTGGAAAGTGGAAGGGGGTAGTAGTTCACTATTTGGTTTGAATGTGATGAATTTCCGCATTGACAACACCGTTTAATTATTTTCTCCACTAATTGAAACATCTTATTCAAAATTTTGTTGTTCCAAATCTTCTCGAGATTTATGTGATTGTATATCATTTGAGAAGGGACTTGGGTGATAGGAAGCTTTAGGAAGTTTGACTGTTTGTTGCTAAAAATCATCACTATAGTTATCTTTCTATATATCTCAAGATGAAAAAATATATCAAGAAATACTGACTTAACTTGTGTCATTTGTTGCTCATCATGGTTGAATGGAATACTTGACAAATGAAATCTTTTCACTCCTATCACAACCTAACACAACTTCCTTTTTCCATCTCCTACATGTATTTCCCAAGTAAAAAGCGTTATTATCTTGGCTTGTTGACACACCACAATGCTTATCCTTCACCCGATCATTCTTTAGTTCACTTAAGGCATATTTTTCTTCTTCGATAGTCTCATAACGTATAGAAGGAAATCCCCTGTTCTTATGTGATGTAGGATTCTCCCACATCTGCATTTCCTTAATTTCAACAAATTCACCAAAAACTTTCTTTAAATCCTCTTCATCAAATTCTTTATCAAGGCCACCTATAAAAATTTCAAATTTCTTTTCCTTATGCTTGTCCTTTAAGGGGGAAGTAATGCCATTAATTTCACATTCATCATCTTTACCAGTCATTGTAAATGTAGATTGAATTTCCTCATAATATTTATCTAACAAATTACTTCATCGTCAATTTTTTTCTTCATCCCCTTTTTCTATAGGCTTGGATTTCTATTGTTTCATGTTATAATATTACAAGCTAGAGATACTATGAATATTAAAATTAACAAAACCAGAATGATTCCCAGGAGGGAAAGAATAATCTACGATACTAGGCATGACATCTAAGGAAAATTATCCAACATTAGTATTCTCATCATTCATACTAAGGGTATCAATGGCGAGCAAAGTATCAACAACTAAATTCAATTCATTGGGTTATGGTAAATTGAAGAAATCAATATTGTACTTCGATTCAATATTATCTATAATTCCTACACTTATTTTCATATTGATCACATGCTTCACTTTCTTCGTCGCCTCTAATCAAATCCGACTAAAGAGTGTACTTGTACTTAATCTCCTCATGTTCAGTCTCATCTATAGATTTGACATCTTCAAGTGTTGAATCTGGTGATTCGAGAAGCTTTAGTGATTTTATAAGTATTTCTATCATTTCCAATAGTAATTATCAATCAGTTTTATGGTCATACAATACTTCTTGGGAAAATGTTCCCATGATAGATTGTGCAGTGGTTGAATGACCAGAGGATCAAATAGATCTACTACAATCTAGTAAACTAACACTAGTATGTTTGTACTTAAAATGTATTTGTACACAAATGTATTGTACAATATATATTAATAAGATGATAGAATAATATGATGATTAAATGTTACAATGAGGGCCTTTCTTATATACTAACCAAGGTGCCCCTTCACAAATAATCATGTCATTTGGGACATGTCTCTTGAATAATTAATTATTATTTAATATATATTTATGTTTATTACAAATTCCCATAAAATAAGACTAACATATTGTTAAACAGTTAAGAGAGAAATGGGATGCATTTGTTGAAATCCATAGGCAAAAGTGGGAAGAAGAAACAACATAAAAAGAATAGATATATAAGTTAGAAAAGAAAGTAAACAGACTGGAAATTGAGAATATTTAGTTAGGACTATTGGTGGAGTCTTCTATTAGCTTCATACCCCCTTTTCGTCACTATAACAAGTCCCTACAAGAAAAAATCATCATGATCCAAAGAAAATACCTCATAAACAACAAATCATTTGGCATAAGGTCCCCATAATTTTTTTGAATGCTTATTATGCTTGAACAATTGGTGAGAAAAAACTATTATGTGAACTAGAACCCAAATAGTTTCATTTGAGACATTCAGTTGGGAGAATTTGTATCACATCTTCACAACTAGGCTCATTAGGGATATGCTAATAGAATTTCATAACTTACTTCAAAAATAATTTATCACCAAATGCAACATTCATGAATAAAAATAGACAAGAATTCATTTCTCAATGCAAAACCAAAATTGAACTTTTAGAAATGGAACCATGGCAGGATGAACTGATAAGTGGAAACAATCCAACTTTTATATCCAAATAAGAGACCCTTTCAACCCTAGCAACTCGAAAGTGACATTGGAAAGGGTACATAATTACATTTAGTGTATGTAGGAAAGTGGAGACAAATGGATAGGGTTGAAATTGCATTATCCAAATATTTGGTTACCCACCATGAAATACAGGAAAATCTACAAATTGAATAGAAAGGAGGAGTTGATTCGTTGGAAGGAAATTCAAGCAGGAGGATGATATTTCAACACAAATGAAGCAAGAAAGTCAACCCATAACCTGAATGGTCTCCATGGGTGCCTCACTTTCTTAGGCTTAGATTGATTGTTGGTTGCATTGGGAAATTCAATGAATTTCACTAGGGGGGAGGGTGATGGGAACTTGATTTGGCATCTTTTTAGCACCCATACAACACCTTTTTCCCTCTCCTTTTTCCTAATTAAACCCTATTTCCCCACTTTCCACTCATAAACACTTTTTTTGACAAAGGTATGATTATCACATCATTATGGTATTTCTATACTTATTCTTATGCATTATTGGGAAATTTTTATTTTTTGTACTAACCATGGTAAACAGGGAATACGAGCACACAAGAATTCATTGGCAGTTGCTATAAGTCCCAATCATTGCTAAAAAACACAGTTGTTGTTGCAACTTTCGTTACTACAAATCTTGTTGTCGAAACCATGGATGTGCTATGGTCATAAACTCAATTCGTATCCAATGTTACAACTCTATTTATTACAAATTTTGTTGTTATAACCATGGATGTGTTATGGTCATAAATTCAACTCATATCCAATGTTTCAAATCTCATTTGTGCCATTGCTAAGAAGCCTACTCTAGCTTATTTCTATAAATACTAATTTGATCCATTGTTACAACTCCTACTTTTTTCTATTGTTGAAACTCCTACTCTAGTCATTGCTGCGACTCATATTCTGGCCCATTGCTACAACTCCCACTTGCATTTGTGGATGCAAATTTTACCTTGTCCCATTGCTCCAACTCTCACTTGCATCTATAGATGTAAATCCATACCAACATTGTTGCAACGCTAGACTATATCATTTCTACAACTCCAGGCTGCCAATGTTGCAACCTCACTACGGTTGTGCCAACTCGACAATCAAATCAACAATTGTTACATTTGGTTGGTCATATGCATAAAAATTGGTCTTCTCATGAAACAAAATTACAAGGATAAAGTAGGTAATCAGGATAGAAAGATGACTCAAGTACCACCTATCGCATAGACGATTAAGTTAGGATTTACCTGAATTCTTGATATGTGTAGGAAATTTTTTATCAATATGGAATAAATTGATTCTCATGGTTTTCCATACTTTGCAATCACTCCATTTAGGTAGATTGTGTTATGTATAAAAGGGGTCAAACAATAAGAATTTAGGACACATAGATATAGAAATAGATAGAAGTTTATATTGAGTTGTTAAGACATGGTTCTACAACTCCATTTCTGTTATAATTAAAATGTCATTTTCTTCTTGCATGGTGTGTTGAACATTCAAATCTACCTACCTTTTTAACCCAATGCTAGTCTAAGGAGGTAGAGCTCCCTCCTTAGAAAGATATTGTTGATATTATTAGATAGATATAGTTACATTATTTCTTAGTTATTTTTTTATGTTGTTGCAATTCGATTATATTATCTTTTTATAATTCAAATAGTTCATGTTTTTTCAATTCCATTTGTTTATGTTGATGCAATTTCTATAGACGATATTCTGTTACATGTCACAATTCCATTTTCATCACAATTCTATAGATTTTACTCCATTGCATCTCATGGGTTTTTATTGTTACAATATGGTACTAACATTCAAGATTGTATTTCTAGGATTTGATTAGATTATTTAATAGTTTTGTTCAATAACTGAGTTGTACTTTTTTTGTTTCCTGGGTAAGGATAAATTTGATAAATTTATATTCCATTGCATCTCATCATCCTTGAATTTGCAACTATGTTAAAACCTATAGGATTACTCTAATACTTCATCAAGTCACCTTCTAGTATTTGTGTGGTTTTTTTCCTACAAAGAGTGAATTTACTTTTTTTGTGATTTAGGTTAGCATTTACCTTTTTGCAAAGAGTGGATTGGATTTTGAGCTTATTTTGGAATTAATTGGTGACTTGATGATGCATTGTAAATGTTGAAATATGATAAACATATAAATTACTAAAATTGCACACACACACACACACACACACACACACACACACACACACATATATATACAAAAAATATATGGTGCATGACAGTTCATAAGTTGTGTATGATTTCTGGATTAACAATTAAATGAACATCCCTTTCATTCTCTGATAGGTAATTTGAGGATAATTGAAAGGCTCATTAGTAGCCGATGTTTTTTTATTAATTCTAATTATTCCATTATATGGCCATAATTGGACCAACCATTAGTACTCAAAATGCAAGAGCTAAATCTTATACGAAATGCATGTGCCAAATTAGCTTGGAAAATACTGGCAATCAAAATAAAATAGGGAGATAATATCTACAAAAATAAGTTGGAAAATGTTGAAGTAAATGACTAAATCCAAACCAAAATCATGAAAAAGATAATACAATAAAATAAAATTAAACTAGAGACATCCCTAGAGAACAAATGTTAGTCATCTAGGTCAAAGTAAAAATAAATTTAGATGAAAAACTAAAACTAGAAATCCAACAAATTATGAAAAACAATATAGAATGAATAATATGCTCAAAAGCATTTACAATAAAAATATAGGAATTAAAGCTAAGGAAAAGAGCTTCATAAGATAATTTGATGCTTAAACTAAATTCCTAAAATAAATACTTTCAAGACAAAGTACATATTCCCTTAAACTTGTTGCCATGTGCAAGGTCTTGATATAATAAAAATTTGAAAATTCAAGACCTTCAATATCATAAATTTAGACTACTATCCATCATCAAATTATCTATTTCCTCTATACATTATTGTTGAATTTATTTAAGTAATAAGAAAATTGACTTACTTTTCTACTTTGCAACTCTTTCAGGCTGCCTACAAACCCTAGTCGTTGCTCGAATTTTCTAATGATATCAAGCTCAAGAGGGCCTGCCCATCCTCCTCCACCTCATTCCCCCTTACATTGTAGCCTTCAAGGCATTGGTCTTTAGAAATATATGCACTCCTATGACAAATCCTGCAAGAGTCATCAAGCAGTTGGAATAAATTCCTAAAGTCTTGGTCCATGTAACCCAATATATATTGATGGGTCTCAAACTAGTAGAAAGGGGACTAGTGTGTCCATTTATAGCCATTTGGCCCTCCCCCAAATCACTTAATCTATGGATAGACAAGAGCTATAGGCCACTCATTCAAGGCCAATTATATTTCTCATTTTATGGACATGGTTTCTTTACTTCTCTATTTGAAAACAAGTTTGATCATGATATAATATTCAAGAGTGGTGATTTTTGAACGCATTAGGAGTTCGAGTGTTTAACTCTTCCGGTTTTGTAAGAAACCCTAGCGAAGAAATGGTGGAAAGAGAAGGGGGATTTAGGCATAGTTTTGGTCGAGGCCGAGGCAAAAGAGGCCACGAGGATAGTCATGGAGGATGTCGAGGACCCTAAAGAGATGAAGAAGGAAAGTGGGTACCCGTGACAAAGCTCAGTCGCTTGGTAGAAAAAGGAAGAATCCGTTCCCTCGAGCAAATTTATCTCTTCTTGTTGGCCATTGAGAAGCACCAGATTGTGGAGATCATGTTGGGTCCCCGGTTGAAGGAGGAGGTCAGGAAGATCATATCTGGACAAAAGAAGATGAGAGATGGGTAGAGGACTCAATTCAAGGCCTTCGCTCTCGTGGGTGACGACAATGGCCACGTCGGCCTCGACGTAAAGTGTAGCAAATATGTGGCCATGGAAATTCACAGAGCCATTATTATGGCCAAGATTTTGGTTATTCCCGTGAGGAGGGGTTATTAGGGAAACAATATTGGGAAACCCCACACTGTACCTATCAAGGACACTGGTAAATGTGGCCCCGGAACAGTCAAAATGGTTCCCACCCCCAGAGGTGTCGAGACCGTGGCTGCTCGTGTGCCTAAGAAGGTTTTGCAGTTTGCTAGAATCAAAGATGTGTTCACCTCCTCACGAGGGTCAACCAAAACTCTCATAAATCTTGGCAAGGTCGTTAAGATGCTGGAGGAGTACCCATAGACTATAGTGCTTTATGGTGACATTGAAGCTGCACATCCTGCATGACCGAGAGGACCACAAAGCCCCCTTCCTTGGTAACTTCTAATCGCTTTCAAATTTTTATTAAAACCCCTTTGGGGAAGTCTTCCTTGATTTGGGTCCTTGCAACAGACTATGTTATGAACCTGAAAAATATCATCGCCCAACAAATTGGCTACCCGATAGGACTACAAAATCTGTTACATGGGGGCAGAACCCTATAGGATCCCAAATCCATTTTGGACTACAACATTATGGCAGAATCTACTATAACACTCAACCTGAGGCTGCAAGGTGGTGCAACAACTTTCATTTCAACAAAACAAATAGAAGGAAGCAGTGGGGCAAGCACAACAACAAAAAACAACATAGATCCACAACAAAAGCACAAAAGAGGAGGAATATCCTTCAAGAACATCTTACAAGGGGAAAAACTCCTACAGTGGTCCCAAAGAAAGCTGGAACAGAACCCAGTCCATACATTGTGGAGCAGCTAAATTATATACAAGAACTAAATATAGATATACCATAAACTAATGAGGAATGTAATAATTTTGAATCAAAAGCCATCATTTGTAGATTCAACTATTTCTGGCCAAAAATTTTTGAAATCTTCCATTTCATATTCACAAAATGGACTCTACACTGTGAGATCCACCTCTGTTCCAAGGGGCTTTTCATTGTCAAATTCCATTCAACAGAGATAAGAGACATTTTTCTACAGGAGGAACCATGGTTTTGGGGATCTACAAGCCTTTTCATCATACCATGTTTTCCAGAATTCGATACCAATACTATGGTTGTTTCCAAGATGCCAGTTTGGGTTTGTCTGCACAACCTCCGATTGCACTTCTGGGACCAACAGGTCCTTGCTGGTATAGGCAAAACCATTTGTAGATATATTAAAACAGACACATAAAGAGTGGAGGAAATAATTTTAACATTTGCATGCATCTGTGTGGAAGTAGATCTTAGTAAAGGCTTATCGGAACGAATACAGCAGAAGCATAAACAACAAAGTTGGACACAGACACTAGACTAGAAAACACAACATTTAGGTGCAGAATATGCCGGAAAACTGGACATCTACAAAATACATGTCCTGAAGACAAAAAATACATCCGAAGAGAGAAGAAAATAGGGAAAAAACACAAGGGTTGGAAATTTCCCCCACCAAATCCTGAAGAGGAGGAGGAGTTTGATGTGGAAGAGCCCATACCAAATGAGAACAATCAAACAGACAAAGAAGTAGAAATCTAGGAGACATCTCCACAAGAACCTATGGAATCACAACCAGAAAAGATGCCAGATACAATGGAAAACAATGGAACCAAAATAATACACACATCAGACACCTCTGATTCTGACAAGGAAAATCCCTGACTAGGTGCTGAAAATCCACTTCAACTTGTTGCCACGGTGTTGTCTCAAGGGGAGTGGCACAAGGTCGAGAAGAAAAAGGGGAGGAAAACATGATTTTCTCCCCATATGTACTTTAAAATTTCTTTTATTGGACCCCTAATCTGAGGTCATTTGACCTGCAGATGAAATGTGACTTAGCATATATAACATGTAATTTTGTTTTCATTAATAAAATTACGACTTTTCTTACGGGAAATATATCTATATATTATATATATATATATATATATATATTTATATATATATATAGATATTCAGAGTGGTCCTTATTTCATGGGGCTCATATTATCTATTTATATTGGTGAAGTCCTTATTTTAACATAGAAAATGATGTTCCCTCGGCTATTACAATCTAGGTTAAACTCCCATATCTTCATCAACATTTCTTGAATGATGAAAAGTTTAGATCTATTGGGAATGCTCTAGGAAAATATATAAATTGAGTTGAGCCATGAGAGGATATGCTGGCTTCCAATAGGATTTGCATGGAAGTAGATTGACATAAAGGACTTATAACTATCAATTTACTAACTCTATATAATTGGTGTTTCCCCCAAGAGGTGGATTATGACCAGTTTCCCTTTAGGTGTAAGCTTTGTTATGAATATGGGTATGTTGTTAGAAATTTCAAAAATTAAGTGAACATCAGAACCAAGCTAAATAAAAATAACAATGCTAACAACCAATGAGAATAAGAGGATTAGGTCATCAATTTTCAACAACCAAATTCCTGGAAAAAATAATGGAGGAACAAAGCCCCCCCAATCTCCCAAAAATATTGATCCCCCTCAACTCCAAGCATGTTCCTCAAGCAAAAATAAAACTCATCTTCATTCGAAAAATAGATATGAAGTTTTGGCCAATGTTAAGAAAATAGAGAAATCAGTGAGGATCTCAATTAAGAGAACATAACTGATTTCTCTCCCAAAAAATGCAATGAATAATGGTATCCAATATAGAATCCATTAGATAATCCCCCAACCCTAGAGAAAAATGAAGAAAAAAATGAATCTAAATCGAAAGAGGAGGAAACATTTCTCTCCCTGAAAACTCAATGAGAACACCAAGGAAGTTTCTCAATAGAATCTGTAGATGAGATGTCAAAAGGGTATCATGAGAAATAATAGGGGAAAAATAGATTATATAAAAAAGTATGAAGAAATATCACAAGGATTTGATAAAGGAGCATGCTAACAAATACAAAGAGTTAAGGAACCAACAACGAATAGATGTTCCCTTTCCAAAGAGGCAAGAACAACTAGGAATGGTAGTGATCCTCCCACTACCCATGGGGGATAAAAACACATATTAAATAATAAAAATATTATCTTGGAATTGTAGGGGATTTAGTTTTAAAAAAATAATAGAAAAATTTAAAGGTTATATCAAACAAGAAAAGCATCCAATCCTCTTGCTCTAAGAGACAAAAATGGAGGATCAATAGATTCTCTAAAAGTATATACTTCTATGGTAAAGAATCTCAACTCAAATTATGAGGCCACATGGGGATTTTGGGGGACCTATACTCCCTCTATCTAGATTCATTTTTCAAGTTCCTTAGTGGACTTCTTGCCTCATCGGTAAGAAATGTTCCTTCTTAATATTCCAAAATAGTAGGTATGTTCTATTGTAAATGTATATTTTCCTATTGTATACCATGAAAAGGTGTCTTCTTGGAAATTAGTAATAAATTTAAAGGATTATAAATTAAAGCATGGCATAATTTTTGGAGGGGACTTCAATCTCACCCTTCATTCTTGGGAGAAAAAATTGGGGCACCCCTGTAAGATATCATTTAAAGGAATAAAAGGAGGATATCAAATTGACTTTCAAAAAGTACACCTAGAGTAATAGGAGAATGAGACTTGGGCATATAGCTACTCGCTGTGATAGTTTTGAGTTGAGACTAAACTTCTGAACTAGGAACTCTGCTCATCCTCACCTAGGTAGGGTTGGATCACAAATCGATTGTTATTTCCATGTGTCAAGAAGTAGGCTATGGTCCTATGTCATTTCAATTCAATCCACTCTAGCTTAATTAGCAAGGATTCATGGATTTTATCTCATCCACTTTGAACAAATGGTTTACTAGCTCCTTTATCTACATTTGGGAATGAAAAGTAAAATAACTAAATATTTCCATCAAGAAATGGACCAAGGGAAACCAAACAAATTGGGGCAATGAATAAGGATTCATAAAAACAACTTAGAATAAATTCAAAGAGAATCAAAGATGAAAATATAACTTCTAAAATTCGTAAGAGGAGAGGAAGGAGTTATAACTATACTACACAACCCTTAAGAAGGAATAAGAGATGTGGAGACTAAATTCAAGAAGTTTATGGCTTAAAGAAGGAGACACGAACATAAAGGTTTTTCATAATCTTAAAAAAATGAGACAATGTAGGAACAATATCAATTCTATAATAGTGGATGGAGAACACATTTCTAATTTTACTAAAATTAAGGAGGCCACCTATGATTATTTCAGAGCTCTTTATAACAATTTAGGAGACAATAATTCAACAGTTGTTCAATATATATTAGAACATATGTCAAGACGACTCACCTCTAAAGATAATGAATATCTTCTTAAACCCATTTCAAAATATAAAAAATTGGAAATATTTGACCTCATTTGGACGCGATAAAGCCTCAAGTCTAGATGGTTTCTATGCACATTTCTTCCAAAATTATAGGGAATTATAAAGAAAAATCTATTTAGAATGATAGACTATTCTCTAAAGCATGGATATGTTAGGGGGGTATAAACTCCTCCTTTCTAGGTTTAATACCCAAGGAATTTAACCCATCTTCCTTTGTGCACTTTTGTCTCATATCTATCTATAACCTCTCATACAAGTTAATTTTAAAGATTATAGTACTCAAAATTGATCCTTTTTTACCTAAGGTCATTTCAAAAAATCAAAGGGGATTTGTAGGACACAGGGAGCTAGTGGATAATATCATTTTGGTTCAAGAGGCAATACATTCAAGCAAAGTTAGGGGAGAAAGAAGAATCGTTATAAAATTGGATACAACCAATGCCTTTGATAGAGTGGACCATTATTTTCTATTTGAGGCCCTTCATAATATGAGCTTTGATGTTCATTTAATCCATGTAATCTTTGCATGTGTCTCAAACCATTGAATTGTTTCGTTTGTTAATGGAAAACAAACTGGTTTTTTTAAATCATAAAGATGATTAAGGAAAGGGTAAGCTCTCGTCCCTATGCTATGTTGGCTTATTGGGGCTTGACCCAGGTTTAGAAGTGAGTTAGCTACACAAATCCCACACTACTAGCCCTTTTGGCAACAATCCATGTAGCATTGACTGAAGTCTCACCTGAGGTAGTATGGGAGGGTGCTGGAACTAGGTTTCCACACCCTAGGGATGTCTTGATGAGGTCTGGATAGGTTGCGAACCGATCTTGCGTGCTTGCGTTGCTTCGCGCAAATGTCTGACATTCGCTTAGCCGTTGTAATGAGCGTGGAGCGGTGCTATCTAGATCCCTTACCCTTAGTATGTTATTATTATAGATCTAACTTAACTCAATAGTCTTTATCAATCATTTTATATTCATAACAAGTGCACACAAACATAACCCTTAAAGGGATGCATAAAACCATAACAAAATATCTAACTGAAATGTAAACACACAGATCAGATGCACAATATTCTAGAATCTACTTATCGTTTATTAACCTTCTGTTCCGGTACAATCCTATTCCACCCTGCGCACTCAGCTGCAGGGGTCCACGCACACGGCTGTGGACTCTACCAGGTCTCTGCACACACAGCTGTAGAGCATACTCTTACTAATACCAACCACGACTCGGACTTACAGACTCAGAGTGAATATCGCATTCAAAAACCCATAACACTTATGATCAGAACCAGCCAAAAACTACCTCTACCCTTAGAGACTCGCTCTATTTATACATTCCCATGGTCCACAGACCATGGGTAGTTCAACACATTCTATATTAAACTACAATATTTTAGGGTGGACTACCCTAGACTCTCACACTTCACGCCCACATTTTGCGGAGTCTTTACATTACATTGACTCAAAACTCGGGCTTTAAGCCCCAAAAATTCACTGTGGGGCTCCACTGCACAACAGGCCCCCAACACAATCAACATGACCCATCCTAAGTCACTTGGCTGGTATGTTGATCTTTGCACGGAGTCCATCCAACAGCTTTTGTGCTTCGCTTACAGTGGAAACACACTCCTTCACTGTCTGTTGTATCAATTGGGCATGATTATATAATGCATCATTGTCCGGGGCACCTTCTTTCCTTAACCCAGATGCATTCTGCATCTATGCTAGCTTTTCCTCGATTGTGGCAATGACCAGGAAGGCTTCCTCGAGCCAAGGCTAAATGCGTGCTTTTAGCATTGCTTCTTTCTGGCGTGCAACATCCACTTGTTCCTTGAGAGCTTGGGCCTCCTTCATTCTGGTAAGGCACTGATTAAGGGCGACCATTTGCATGGTCCCTCTGACATTGTCGTATGCCTATTGTAGCTACCATGCTTCTTCCTCCAGCTGCTGTATGGTTGGATCTTCTTGTAAGGAAGTGAGCATGAGGAGATCCAACAATCTTGTGTAGTCCTGTACCACCTTCTCTATCGCTGCCAACCTTGATTGAATGGTGCGGTGGTGCTACTCTTGGACTTCTGGGGGTGTAGCGGGCTGCGCCTTCAGTGAAAACTCAGTGATCTGCAAGTTCAACTCCAACTGAACATTTGCAGCCTCCTCGTGGGCCCTACAGAATCCTACCGCCATGTGGTGAATCTTGCGACTGTTGGGATTTCTGTTGGCATAGCCAATTCTGGTACACTGCCATGGGCTTCTGCCATATACTATTCCAATCCTTGGTTGTGTGAAACCAAGTCGTTGTGTTGTAGATTGATCCACTCTAGATTTCGCCGCACCATGTGGTGAACTCACTCTGGGGAGTCGCACTTGTAATGCCTGTAGCTGCTCTCTAAGTGCTCCCAACACAATCATCTGCTCCATCATCAACTCCTCTAGGTAATCCTTAGTGACATCGCAAGGTGGTCCACTACTGTCAAGAAGATATCCCTCTAAGGGCTTCGTTATCTTTTCCTTTTTGTGTTTGGTTGGCTGCTCGTGGATGCGTGGCCTATTGAGTTGGGTCGATGTTGTTGTAAGGTCCATAAGTTCCTGTGTCTCCACCTCCCCCTGTATGTCCTGCTCTGTGGACATTTCCTGACCTTCCTCAGTCTCTTCGGTGAGTGCGTTTGTGGTTTCTGTTGTCAATGTTGTTGTTGTTGCCTCAACCACCTTCCACTGCACGACTGCTTCTTGTTCTTGGCGCTTGCTTTCTGCCAACTTCATGATACGGAGCTTGGTTTCTTTCTTCTGTTGTTTTGCGGCAATCTTTTCTAGTTCTACTAAGTTTAGAGGACACCACTCTGGAGACCATGCCACCATTACCTCGAAGATTGCATCCCATTGCAATGAACGGAAGCTTTACCCATGTGCGGTTTGGATATTTTCATGCCCAGATATACAAATTATGCATATCCGTGTTGAATTCGGTCGCGCTTTGCAAGCTGTTGTATACTTTCGGGGACAAACACAGCTTACAGTTGATCCATGTTTGGATGCATGCCTCCATGAACACCCAAAACACCTTGATCTCATGAACCCTCATCACGTCTTTCATCACCCATTGTTGGAACCATTTGTTGGCTTATTAGGGCTTGACCCAGGTTCAAAAGTAAGTTAGCCTCACAAATCTTGCACTACCGGCCCTTTCGGCAATAGTCCACATAGTGTGAACTGAAGTATCACCCGAGGTAGCATGGGAGGGTACTGGAACCAGGTTCTACACCCTAGTGATGTCTTGATGAGGTTTGGAGAGGTCGTGAACCAATCTTGCACACTTGCACTACTCCATGTGGATGTCTGACTTTTGTGTAGCCTTTGTACTGAGTGCGGAGCGGTGCTATCTAGATCCCTTACCCTTAGTATGTTATTATTATAGATCTAACTTAATTCAATAGTCTTTATCAATCATTCGATATTCATAACAAGTGCACGCAAACATAACCCTTAAAGAGATGCATAAAACCATAACAGAAGATCTAACTGAAACGTAAACACATAGATCGGATGCACAATATTCCCGAATCTATTTATCTTTTATTAACCTTCTGTTCCGGTATAATCCTATTCCACCCTGTGCACTCAGTTGCAGGGGTCCACACACATAGTTGCAGACTCTACCAAGCCTCTATGCACACAGCTACAGAGCCTAATCTTACTACCGCCAACCACGACTCAGACTTATAGACTCAGAGCGAATATCACATTCAAAAACCAATAACACTTATGATTAGAACTAGCCAAAAAATGTCTCTACCCTTAGAGCCTCACTCCATTTATACATTCCCATGGTCCGCGGACCATGGGTAGGCTGACACATTCTATATTAAACTACAATATTTTAGGGCAGACTACCCTAGACTCTCGCACTCCGCGCCCGCATTTTGTGGAGTCTTTACATTACATTGACCTAAAAATTGGGCTTTAAGCCCCAAAAATTCACTATTGGGCTCCGCTACCCAACATGCCATATATTATTATGGTAAATTCTTTGAGCAATAGTCTAGATTAAAAAAAGAAGAATTGAAATTCTTGTTGGGTGTGGAGCCTAATTATCTTCATGATTCAGAGGTCTTGTTTCACCTGCATTTGGATCACAGTCACTGACAAGGGGGTGTGTGGGGGCTTCCCCCCCACTACAGGGAAAATTTTAAGGGCTAATATTCGCAGGTAGGCTAATTTTCCATGCTTTTTCCAAAAAAAAAATTGCCAATTTCCATTTTTTTAAAAATGAATCGCTCAAATTTTATAGTACACCATTAGTTTACCTTAAATATTTCTAAAATATTATATCGACTAATATAAAGTCATTGGAAATCTAAATATTTCTAGAAAAATATCACCAAAAAATTTACAATCTGCATATTAGTGACTAGTAAGATTCACCAAGGTTTCTAAACTTTAAGATAAACTTCCATCCTTAAAATTTTCCCTACCCCACTATTGTTGTTGGGGGGGTCGGATGGGTTAGCATCATGCTTTTAGACCCCCCTTCCCTGAAGGGGTTTTGACATAGTTCCCCCAAGAGAAAAACTTTAGGTAAAAATTACCTTGTAAAATATTGTAATTTGATAGTTAATTTGGATTGTTCGTTAGGAAAAATAGTTAACGCTAGAAGTTATGTTAATTTACAGTTTTTTTTCCCTAGAATTCAACCTCAGTTTATATGAGGGAATTATATTACGACTGCATTCTGTGTGAGAAGAATAGAGCATACTGTGTGAGAGGAAAGAGGAAGTTGCGACGTATTTGTTGTAGGTTGTATCCCTTTAGTTTGCTGGATAATTTAAAGGAAGGACTGGTTGTTTCTTCGTGGATGTAACCCAAATTGCGTGAACCACATATATCTTTGTCTCTCTTGATTTATAATTTTTGTATTTTTGTTTATGCAATATTTTATGTGTTCCATTGCTCTGTTATCTAATTTATAACAATGCTTCTTGGAATAAAATATTTAACCAATATTAAAAACATCAATCGTTTGCAATTTATGAATGATACTTTTTTTAATGGGGGCATGTAAAATATAATAGCTGAAATGTTCAAAAATATTATGGAAAAGTTTGTTGAGGCATATGGAGGTTTGATTAACTAATAAAAATATCCAAATCTACAGCTAGAATGCTGTGAAAAGGAAAAAAATAGCTAAATATACTTATGGGATTTAAATTTATGGATAATTTATCAGAATTTAAATATTTGAGAATGTCCCTTTGCATTAATCCTTTCCCACACTCGTCATAGAATCCAATTTTCTATAAAATAGAAAAAAAATGAACAACCGGGTGCCATCTGGTTGAACCAACAAGAAGGGTAATTTTAATCAAATGTGTTCCTTCTTCCCTCCCCCTCTTCCGATTCTCAACATTATTAACCCCAACTGGATTTATTCTTGAAATATCCTAAGTAATCAATAATTCTTATGGCATGAGGGAAAATTGGTGCATGAGCATTATAAATTCCTAAGTCATTAAGTCATTGATAAAAATATTTCAAAGAGGGGCTTGATTTTTGAGAAGAATTAATATTCTTCTATGTAAATAAATTGTCTTTTCCAAGTTGGTATATGAGTTTTAGAACTAGATGATTCATAGTTTTAGAAAAGGTATGGATAGGTGAGATTTTTTTGACAAGACAAAAGAAAATATACCTTCAAAAGCATTAAATATTCTAGGGATAGATTGAGTGATTTTAGAATTTAGAAAAATATGATTTATGGAGTGATTTATGAATGATTTATGGAGTGATTTTAGGATTTAGGAAAATTTGGTTTATGGAGTGATTTACAGGTGATTTATAGAGTGCTTTTACGATTTAGAAAAGCTATTTCATTTCTTAATTCTACTTATTGTAAGCCTACGAGCAATGAGAGAATGTCCAAATGAATGTAGAATTAGGCCAGAGGAGAATAGATCATGATTTTTATTATGTGTGTACAGTTCTAGTGCTTATTAATGAGAAGAGGAATTCATTAATTGTTGTGATTTGATTTTGTGTGGTTATTCATGAATACATGGATATCTAGTGGCTTTTTACATAATGTGGATGATTACTTATTACTATACAAGAGTCTTGGAAAATTTGTGTGGATGTTTGTAAGAGAAAGAATGAAGTGCTAATTTCTTTAGAGCAGAGCCGAGTTGCACAAAAAGTCATATTTTTCCTACATCAAAGTGGTATTTGAGCAGTATATCTCTTCAAAGAAGAGAGTCAGAGATGGATATGATGTTTCTTATTAATTCTGGATTGTGTTTGCAGGTAGTGGAGAAGGAAATTAGTTGTAGATAACAGCCATTACAACAAGTTTAGTTGTGATAGAAGAAGAGGGGGCATGAAAATCTCTCAAGAGAAGGAACTATGACAGAACCATAGCATCAAATTAACATTGTTGAAGAGGAAGAGGAAAAGTGGAAGTGCTCAGTAAGTTATTAAGGTAAATGCAATAGTAAAGAGAGCAAGGAATGTTCAAAAATAAGGTTCAGGTGAAGTGAACCATTGTCCAAGCTTAGAAAAGATAACCTAGTGAGGTGTTGGCTAGATTTCAACTCACAAGTGGACAAGGAGATTTCATGAAAGAAGGAAGTGACAATGACTATTGATATTCATGTCAAGGGTTCAGTGAGAAGTCATAATTAGATGAAAGAAAATGCTAAAGCAATTGGAATGAGGAAGATTAAGGATGAGGAATTTGAGAAAGAGATGACTAAGATGAAGGCACATTTGAATGTGCTTATGGAGCTAATACAACAAGATGTTTAAGACCAGAGACACAGATGGGTGCTACAGAAAAAGATGAGGTGGCACAAGTTGTAGGTGAAGATGAAGCACATGTTGAGCATTTAGCATATGGAAAAAGAGCACAAGGTGGCAAGGATGGAGGTTTTCAATTGTGAACTAGAGAAAGGGTTGTTTCTTGGTGAGAATGAAGATGAGGGACTTTTTACAAGTCTCATAAACTACTTAGATAGTTCATATCAGCATGCACATGTGTTGATAGAGGAGTTAAAAGAGGTTAGGAATCCAATTTTTTTTAAACTAACATTATGTGTATGGTTGCAGGTTATTTTTTAGATGGTGGTGGACAATCACCTAGAACTGTCATCAAGGTGTAGGAAGAAAAATAAATGTCTTCTCAAGGCATAAAAGGAAGAAAAACTTATAATTCAATTCTAATAGAAGATGAGGTAGCATTCTCTCATGAAGAAAACTGTGATGAAAACCATACATTAATGAACAAAGAGATTGTTTGATAAACAATTAAAGAAATCTCTTGTTGCATAGGACAAAGAATAACTAGCTCAAGGAGATAGTCAAAGGAAGCATAAAGAGGAAGATAAACATTCAGACTTAATGATGACAAGTTTTGAAGAAGAGCTAAGGGTGTTGGAAGAATGGTTGCTTTATCCAAAAATTAATGGAGAATATTGCATGAAAGTTGTGGGCATAAAAGGAGTGCTTAAGGCATCAGATGAAGGAAAGAGTAATACTTTTGCAGATATCAAAGAAGAGAACATGCTGTAGAATTTTTATAAAAATCAGCTAGCTCTGATACCATGTAGAAATTCCCACCTGTAGATCACCTGGTAATACAATATACTAAAGCAAAACACTTAATCTACTTCTACAAACAATTTAGCGGAAGCTTAATCGAACATGAGCAACATCAATAAGAACACATATAAATGATAAGAAGGAATCAATCACACATAACATAGAATATATAACCTGGGGAAAGACTTAGCCTAAAACCCCACTCTCTGTATTATCATTGACATGATTTATACAAAGCCTTAGCTCTCACACAGCTAGCCAGCTCTCAGTACAATCCTCACAGATTAAGGTGGAAATACATCAGGATTACACAAAGTATTAGCTCTCACAGCTAGCCAGCTCTCAGTGCAATCCTCCTGGATGCTCACTGGCAATCAAGACTTCTCCTAAGCCTTCTCCTCTGCCCTCCAAGCCTCCTATTTCCTTGTGCAGTTTTTCCTGGTGATCCTCCTGTTACCAAGTGTAACACTGATCTCACACCCTGTAAAATTGCACAATCCTTAAGGAACCTTGATCCTTCTGCTTGGACGATTTTCCTTTATAGGAAAAATCCATCCAACTGATAGTACATTATCCCTTCTTTGATCTCAACTGGGTCTTTGTTTGAACTGACATGCATGAGTTATTCATGAGAGAATCTTCAGTTATCTAAAGTGCAACAGTTATATGCAAGCATGCATTAACTAACTGAACTTACTTAATTTAAACAAAGTGTTTAAATCAAATATAACTAGACTTGACTCAGTTAACTGAGCCAACTAATTAATATTCAAATTAGAACTCATCCTTATCTCTTTAACTGATGGATAAATTCCTCAATTAATAGATAAATTGTTGAATGTCCTCACATAGACTTCATGTTTTATTTTCCTTAACTAATTAACTCAAGATAAATTAATTATTTAATTTTCAAACTGTTGTTAATATCAAATTCGAATTTTACTTCCTATTTCTAGTCCAGGGACTGACTAAAATAGGAATCCAAACTGAACTGGTAAAAATAGAACTTCTATTTTAGCACTTTCGTTTTTCATTCCTTGTTTCCCAATCCAGCACTAGTACCCAAACTACTATTTTTAGCAGTGCTATTTTTAGGACTTCTATTTTTAGCATTTATTGTTTCATTTTCAACACTCCCTCTCAACAAGAAAGGAATTCAATTCGAACTCGATCCTGTACCTCTAGAATGTATAGCATGCAACACTTCTACCAAGTGTGGTTGCTCTAGTAACTCTCACAACAAAAAAAACCTCCCACTGACCTCTCTATTGGGCTAGAAACATACTCTGATGTTGAAGCTCTACCTATTGTTGACAAGTGCTCCCTCTCTGACCTCTGAGCTACTGCAACACTCCATGCATCTCGCACTGTTGCACACCTCTCTGTGCCAACTTGCACTAGTGCAACACTCATGTGCCTCTCGCATCGTCGCACCCTCCTAGCTCTACACAGTCCTGGGACTCTTGCGCCGTAGCTCTCTCTGCTGCTCCATCCACATCTGTCTCTACCCAATCAATCAGTCCTGCTACTCCTCATTGGGGCTCTTGTAGCAAAGTCGAATCAAAGAGGTTGGGTACTTCAAGGATCATACCCCTCCTCCTTGGGACAATCACTCCACATCGCCCCACCTCCTACCTGGAGGTATGGCTGCATTTGATCCCTCTGCCCACCTAGCTTGAAGTTTCCCCCTACTAGAGGTCTCCGCATGAGTGGATGCCTCCACTATGTCTCCTTTTGGCTTCCCCAGTTGTGGCTATTCCACAACCTCCTGAAGTTGCTTCACCAATTGTGGCTCCTCCACAATTGTCTGAGACTTAATCTAGCGCTGCATGTTGAGAGGTAATGTACTCTCCCTCTCAACCACCAAGTATCTAACCTTTTCCTTACTCCTCAAGGCTTTTCATGCATCTTTTACCTCAAGTGCATACAGGTTCTTGGCTAGCACACCAATCTATTTCCACTTTCCTGACATCATGATTTTTTTGGAAAAAGAGCTGATTTTAAATCAACGTTATCTCCCTCATCCGAACTCTGATTCAGTCAATTTGTGTTTTGAATTTGGGTCTTTTTCCACAAGGAATCAAAATCTTCCATTTGTTTTTGAAAATTTTATACATAAATGTTCAGATCTACTCTGCAAACTCTCGGCCCAAAAATCAAAACTTTGAAATCTCCTCTTAGTATACAGTTCTCTTATTTGATTATCTTTGCTCCGATACCATGTAGATTTTTTCTACAAATCAGCTAGATCTGATACTCTGTAGAAATTCTCACCTGTAGATCACCTGGTAAAGCAATATACTAAAGAAAAACACTTGATCTACTTCTACAAACAATTTAGCAGAAGCTTAATCGAACATGAACAACATCAATAAGAACACATATAACTGATAAGAAGGAACCAATCACACATAAAACAAAAGATATAACCCGGGGAAAGCCTCAGCCTAAAACCCCACTCTCTGTATTATCATACATAGGATTTATACAAAGCCTTAGCTCTCACACAGCTAGCCAGCTCTCAGTACAATCCTCACAGATGAAGGTGGAAATACATCAGGATTACATAAAGCCTTAGCTCTCACAGCTAGCCAGCGCTCAGTGAAATCCTCCTAGATGCTCACAGGAAATCAAGACTTCTCCTAAGCCTTCTCCTCTGCCCTCCAGCCTCCTATTTCCTTGTGCAGTTTTTCCTAGGTGATCCTCCTGTTACCAAGTGTAACACTGATCTCTCATAGTGATCTCACACTCTGTAAAATTTTTCACTCCTCAAGGAACCTTGATCCTTCTGCTTGGATGATTTTCCTTTATAGGAAAAATCCATCCAACTGATAGTACATTGTCCCTTCTTTGATCTCAACTGGGTCTATTTCTAAACTGACATGCATGAGTTATTCATGAGAGAATATTCAGTTATCTGAAGTGCAACAGTTATATGCAAGCATGCATTAGCTAACTGAACTTACTTAATTTAAACAAAGTGTTTAAATCAAATATAACTGGACTTGAATTAATTAATTGAGCCAACTAATTACTACTCAAATTAGAACTCATCCTTATCTCTTTAACTGATGGATAAATTCCTCAATTAATAGATAAACTGTTGCATGTCCTCACATAAACTTCATGTTTGATTTTTCTTAACTAATTAACTGAAGATGAATTAATTAATTAATTTTCAAACTACTGTTAATATCAAATTTGAATTTTACTTCCTATTTCTAGTCCAAGGATTGACTAAAATAGGAATCCACACTGAACTGCTAAAAATAGAACTTCTATTTTTAGCACCTCTATTTTTCATTCCCTATTGCCCAATCCAGCACGGGTACCCAAACTGCTATTTTTAGAAGTGCTATTTTTAGCATTTCTTGTTGCCATTTTCAACACATGCAACAACAACCACTGAGGAGCAAAAACAACAAATTTTAGCAAACAAGGAGCAACATGTACTAGCTAGGACATAAACTGGACATGGATATTGATAAGTTGAGAAAAATAATGGAAAAAGTGCCTCGAAAGAGGTACACTAATTTAAGAAGAGTAGTCAACATCAAGAGGTATTTTATTGTAAATGAGAGCAAGAGGAGAGTAAATAGAAGGCTGCAAATCAAGGTTTGGAACCTAGGAGAAAGGAGGGTGACAAAAGCAGATGGAGAAGAACAACAACATGATGAGATGGATGATTGACAACAACATAAAGTTTGGGATCCAAGAGGATTGGTTCGTTGAAGGCTCATGAACAAGAGGTCATGAATTTTTTTTCTACGTTCGGAGTCTATTGTAGGAGAATTAGAGCTTCTTAAGTCAATAAATAATCGATCAAAAGAAATTCAAAGAGGGGACTTGATTTTTGAGAAGAATTTATATTCTTCTATGTAAATAAATTGTAATTTCCAAGTTGGTATATTTTATGAATTTTAGAACTAGATGATTCATTTTTTAGAAAAGTTATGGATATGTGAGATTTTTCCACAAGGAAAAATCAAATCTACCTTTAAAAGCATGAAATATTCTAGGGATAGATTTAGTGATTTTATAATTTAGAAAAATATGATTTATGGATGATTTATGGAGTGATTTTAGGATCCAGGAAAATCTGATTTTTGAGTGATTTATGGGTGACTTATGGAGTTATTTTAGGATTTAGAAAATTTATTTCATTTCTTAATTCTACTAATTGTAATCCTATGGGAAATGAGAGAATGACCAACTGAATGTAGAATTAGGCTGGAGGAGAGGAGGTGATGATTTATATTATGTATGTATATTTTTTATGTTTATTAATGAGAAGAGGAATTTGTTAATTGTTGTGCTTTGATTTTGTATGGTTATGGATGAATACATGGGTATCTAGTGCATGTTTACATAACATGAATGATTAAGTGTTAATGTACAAGAGACCTGACAAATCTAAGTGAATGCTTGAAAGACAAATAATGGAGTGATAATTTGTTTAGAGTACAGCTGAGTTGCAGGAAAAGTCATATTTTTCCTACATAAAAAATCCAATACAAATAAATTTAATTTTCTCAAATGGGATACTATGCACACTTCAAACAGTCATAATAGCCTAGAAATTAGATATCCCTCCTTAATGAATTTATATATTGGTGAAACGTTGTCTTGGAGACTAATCTCCTCAAAATATGAGTGGTGGAAATTTGTGATATCTCATAAATACTTAATTGGGAATATGCTTACTTTCCTAGAATCTCTTCCTTCTTAATGAGTCTCTACAAATTAAAATTAAATTTTGTGGCATCTCCTCTAATCAATAATCATCTAACCTGGGTCCTAGGAAAAGGATGATAGATTAATATTTGGAACCACAGTATTATGGGGTAGCCTCCCTTAGGAAATTTGAACTCCCTTCTTCCCCTTTGTGAATGGTTGGAGCAACATAATATGATATATTTAGTTTACATATCACATTGGGATGAGGATGGAAGGTGGTTGGGATGGGAATTCCAAGGAGTTCCATAAAATTTTAAAGAGGTGATGCAGTCACTCCTTGGTTCATTTTTCGAATGTGCCCCCAACCATCTAGATGAAGAATATTCTCATGGATGGAAAGAATCAAAATATATAGTAAAGGATGGATATCATACTTTATTATTTTTGCAAGGTGAAATTCCCAAATCAATACTTTGGATAAATATTTGGCATCCCAATAGCATCCACAAAATCAACTTCTTTTACCATCTACTGACACATTGGAAGATTCACAATGTGGAAAATATTTCCAAGCAGGGCATTCAAGGTCCCTCCAAGTGCCCTCTTTTCTCCTTGGCAAAAGAAAATATCTCGCATCTCTTTTCTAAATGTAGCTTTAGAAAGAAAGTATGAAATAATACTCTCCATACCTTAATAATAAGACTAAACAAGCCTAATTCTATGCAAAAAAAAATTGAGGCTTGACAAAAAAATTATGTTTGGAATTTCCAAGCAAAGACTTCGTTCAATGGGTGGCTCTTCCTAAATTCATATGCTAAAACATCTGGCTATCTAGGAACAAGAGCATCTTTTAAAATAAAAAATCTCAAACCCAATTAGTGGCCCTGAGGATTCTCTCACTATGGGCAGAGCATTTGAAGCCAAGAGTGGATCCATACCTTCTTTGGCAAGGTCTAGACATAAATGAATATGATTAGATGAATCACTTATTTCATCCCCCCTTTAGTGCATCAATCCCCACCAAAAGTAAACATGCTTCATTTGATAATTGGAAACATTCCTTCTCTAAGGTAAAACTGAATCAATGTATTCACATCCTTTATTTTGATGGTGCTGTGAAAAATAACCCAGGGTTGGGAGGAGTGGTGAGGTTATTCTTTGATTTAATGAAACAATATAATTAATTTTTTCTTGGGGCCTAGGAATTAGATAAAAAATCAAGTGAAATTGTACGTTCTCGTTCAAGGCTTATACCTTACTTGAAAAAGGAATATTACAATAATTTTGATCCTTGGAGACTCTTGAATTATAATACAAAATCTTTTCAAGAAGAAACTTCTGAAGGACATGAAACTAAAGTCCATATTAACAAAGGTATGGGGGTACTATAAAGGTTTCTTTCTTTGAGCTACATCATATCTTGAGGAAACATAATAAAGAATATGGTTTCCTAGCTAATATTGGATGTTCATTAGAATTATGGGTGATCAAGGTGAATAATATGGAGAAGCATGACCTCATCCCTTAACCCCAAGGCATTCAAATTTTATTTCAAAACCAAAAAATTATTGAAATGCCTAATGGCAGTTAACATGAGTGTTTGGCATACAAGGTGTAAGTTAAGAAGGTGGAGGAGATCTAATCTCACACAACATAATCCATTGATGGGCTACTTTGGGTGGTGGAGGTACAAAAATCATTAGGTGAGAGTCAGTGTTATGTATCCTCAAAATATTGCATGGAGCACCATACCATCTGAACTCATCAACATAGTATGTAGAGAGGTAAGTATCAATGAATTAGACATGGTACACAAGAATGATTCTCAAATTTTCATGGAAACTAGATCAAAGTGTGTGGTGATTTTTAGTAATGGAAATGTAGAATTAGAAATAAGCAGCATGTGAAGCAGAATGTGAAATGAAGTGGAGAAGGTGTGCTACCTTAACGAGTGTAGGGCATGGAATTAACCTTCTTAAATTTGGGAATGTGTGTGCATGACTCTCTTGTCATTTAAAAAATTCAGTGAAATGTAAGGCATTGCTAAGCAATTTATGTTTTGTCTCCCAAATTTAAAGTCAAGTGTATCACGATCCCTCTGTTAAATGTAGAAATTAGATTCTTGAGAAATTCACTAAGTAGGGAACATTAGGGGAATTTTGAGGTCTAAAATGGGCCTCCTAAGGAAATTATAAAATAATAGTGGAAATAATAAAACAAGATTAGATTACATCATCAAATTTTAGAGGGAAAAATGAAAAACTAATTTTTCAACTTGTATTTTCAACTTATCTCCCTATGAGTTTACTTAAATTTTGAGTGGCAACACTCTTTGGCTACAAAATTTGATTCCTCATCCAAGGAGTACCCATGTTGCATAATTTCGATGGACCCTACTATACGAAAAATGAGAAATACATGAAAAATATTATTGCAATCACATTTTTGCATGCATTTCTCATTTTTTGTGTAGCAGGGTCCATCAAAAATATGCAACATGGGTACTCCCTATATGAGGAATTAAATTTTGCATCCAATGAGTACTCTTGCTCGAATTTTGAGTAAAACCTTAGGGAGATAAGTTGAAAATACGAGTTGAAAATGTAGTTTTGTTATTTTATTATTTTTGAATCTTTTTACTTTTTTCACTCCAAAAAATGGTGAATCATCCCCCATGGTTGACATCATCATCTTGAACCCTATGGTTTCTTATAAAGTTTATTTTGTTTGTACATTTCTTTTAGGAGGCCCATTTTATACCTCAAAATTCCCCTAATGTTTATGACCTAGGTTGGTTGGAGGAATCACTATGGAAATTCTTACATAGTTTCCAACATATCATTATTTGGAATTGGGTATAGAGGAAATAAAATCAAAGCATTGGGGAAGGTAATCTACTCTAGAACATCTTATAAGCTCTTATTGTCATTTTGATTCTCACTGATATTTCTCTCTATTGTCTAGTTTTGGTTGAAGTTCAATTAATTTTATAGGGGTCAGGTAATGCTCTAGCTAAGGGGACCCCGTGAAACTCTATCTAAGTCGAGGCCTCTTTCAAAGTGATTCTAGCTAAATCCATTTAAACTAATCAACTGAAGTAAGAAATTGTATGGCTATGGTCATTCCATAATCACAAGGGTAAAGTGGGAAATATTGATAAAGCACTCCGAAATTGGAAGGTTGTAGACATGTTGTATAACTCTTGATAAAATAACATTTATATTTGGAGAAAATCAATCAATAACAAAACAAAATTCTCTCCCTATAGATGAGATACAATTAACTTATCCTTAGTCTTACTTCCACTATGGAGATTCTAATTGACCGACGAACTACCATGCAGAGGACATAGGATGAGATTGTTAGTTTAAGACATAAAATTAAAGAGTTGCGGGACACTATAAACAAGAATCCTACTAATCAATATACCTCTATTTATAATGTTAATCAATATGATCAAGTATTTCCTAACCTAAATTTACCACCTCCCCAAAATTAGGGAGAGTTAGGTTAAGAGATGTAGTCCATCCTTCAAAAACTCTTCATTTATTGCAATATTACTCAATTTTGCTTGTCTTTTGGTGTATGTACTAATAAATGTAGGAAACTACATAGCTTGGAAGTTAAAAAAAATATGGATCCAAGTGTCATACCTAGATCATATACATGGGAAAGCAATTAAGATGGAAATGACCAATTTTTACGTACTAGCTTTGTCTCATCACAAAATTGTTAATACAAAGTTCTTGTTCATGTTTAAAAAAATGTACCTATTGCCTCTTGTCATGGAAGATACATATTAACCTTCAATAACTTTTATTATTCTTATCTAATGATACAAGAAGATAATATTATTGCTATGGGGCTAATTAAACTAATCATGATAGAATAAAAGGGACTTCAAATGGCAATTGAATATACTTCCCTTAAAACTATGTTAAATATCATATCAAAAGTCATAATTGATATACATGACAAAGACTGAATTTATAATCAACTATTGAGTTGGTGAGTAGCATGATTGATTGATTTCTAAAGATTAATCACTCTAAAAACTAAGAAGATAAATTTTATAACAATACTTTCCTGAGTTCAATTTATCAACTTGTTTAAACATAAGCACTCATACTAAGTATAAGGTTATATTCTAACAAAGACAACTTCTTCCTTAAATGATTGACTTCTTGAAAAACAAATTAATCTAAAAGTATAAATAAATACTAAGAATAAAAAACAATGTAAACAATGAGAAAGGAAAGTGAGTTAATCTAATCTAAATTAACCTACCCTTATTCTACACCATATGAACATAAACTAGGTGAAAACATATGCCAAGGAAGCCATCTAAGTAATTACAAATAAAAAAACTATCAATAGAATTTGGAGTAATTTGAAATAAAGAAATAAAAGAATTATATTACTAAGAATTATATCCATCGTGAGCAAGATAATATTATTATTATTTAAAAAAAATTGTCTGGAAAATTTCCTCTAACAATGTTTCAATTCTACCTCAAAACTCATCATGGTAAACATGAAACTATTAAAGACAAAATATATAGTGGATAAAATATATTCTAAGAATAATCTAAAGTGATCCCAAGTACTATATTCTATGGAAAAATGTTACTGTTAATGGTATAATTGATTGTATTTACAACACACAAAATATTAACATTCTTATATAATGAAAAATTATTAATGAGTATGAAGGTTTCATGGATGGATAGTTTATTTGGTAAGAATCATGTGGATCAATTTCTAAGTATTGAACCTTATGGAAGAGTATCAAAGTTTATGGTATTATTAAGCATGTATGACAAAGCAATATAATGCAACATAATCATTGGTTAAAATTGTGACATTGTGTTCTCTTGCTATGTGATGACCATGTATTAATAACCAATACATAATATTAAACATAAAAAAGTGATTATATAATATATATAATATTATAATATATATATATATATATATATATAAGAATAAAGAATAAATAAAATATAATAATAGTAAATAAATAAAATAGTAAATATAAAAAAAGATAATAATAGTAAATAAATAAAATAATGAATACTAAAGTGAAGTTCTGAATAATAAATAAAATAAAATATAAAATAGTAAGAAAGAGTGAAGTTAACAAAAAGTAAAAAAGAATACAATAAGAATGAATAAAATTAAGAAAACATTATAGAAAACCTAAGACAAAATAGAAGTTTGTGCGATGTCACATGGATTGTGTGCATGAAGATTCCCTTTCTATTTATGGAACAAATTGTTCTATTTAATGGATGAAAAGGGGATGAGAGACATTCATTCTTTCCAGAGGAGAATTCTAGGAAAGGAGGCTTTATTGACTATAGTGATTGATTGAGGGCTTAGGGGTGGTTAGCTGTAGAAAGCTTCAGTGTAGCTAAGCCTATGGTTGGGTGGAGAGTCATCCCCGAAATATTGTTCTAGTCAATGAGACCAGAATAACACAACAACTCTGAAAACTCCAATATGATATATCTTTGCTTTACATGTAAGTCTTCTCTTCCCATGGATTCATAAATTGTATACCAATTAGTTGAACATTTTCTTTGTATTAATTATTAATAACATTGATTGATGTAAATAAGTTGTATGTTTCAATTTTATGTCAATACATATGGTATCAGAGCATGGTTAGAACCCTTAACGCCTATGAGCCTTAGCATGCATATCTAATTTTATTAAAGCATATATCTATAATATATATATATATATATTATATTATTATATATATATATATATATATTAATAGATATATATTATTATATATATAATTGTTACAACTTGTTCTTAAATAAACCCATTAATATGTTAATTTTTTTACTAATACCATACAATATAACTTAGTCCCTTGGTATATGAAAATTTATGTGGAAATAGATGTTTTTATATAAGAATTTTGGATATTATTAAAATTTGTATTTAGAAAGTGTTGACACCTAATCTTTGGGATTAGGAAAATCCATGTAAATATTGTAAATAGAAAAATAAATGAAATTGGAAGATGAAGAGACATTAGGAGATGAATTCCAATAGTCTCTCTCTCCTTGTATATGTCCATGTTCTCTCTTAATGCAAAAATAAAATTGATTCATGGAGTTACTCTCCGGTCTGACATGGTATCAAATCCATCCCCCAAAATTAGTTTTTTCTTCTCTTGTAACTCCTGCCAGTTTTCTGCCATGAATTTGTCCCTTTGTTCTCTATCAAATCTATGTTTGGACAGGTCATTCTCTACATTCAGTGAATTGTTGAATTACCTCTGCGATCAACCTTGTCCTCATCATTTGTGTGTTTGAGTGAGACTGTATTTTGAGTGTTGTATTGAAGACCGAACGACTTGGCTATAGTAAGTTGCAAGTGTTATGTTGTGAAATGGTGAATGCCACATGGAAATAAAGATTGTGTGTGCATATATTGTACAAGTCATGTTTCTAATACCGTTTATGTTAATTTTTCTGAGGCACACATTTTTATTTGCTTAGATAATTGTGTTTCTTCATTAACACATTAAGTTCACCCCATATCATCATTACGTTACTCAGATTTACATCATTAGTCATCAACATATGTAAATATGTAGAAAGAACAACATCGTTATTGTTAATGCAACGAAACATAAAGGAACTATAGAAGAAAAGCATGCTCACATAGAAACACTAGGATTGGTCTGAGACCAGGTAAAAACCCATTATGTGGAAAACCCTTGCAAATTATTATTCTTCTTAGATCATCATCAAATGATTCAACAAAAGAGAGCACAATGATACATATCTTCATTTATGCAACTAACCAGTAAAACAACTGTGACAACCATGAAATGAACCTGTTAGAGCCTAGATTTACCTTAGGTTGAAAACACGCTCATAGGGCTCTCTCCGGGTCAATCTCAGCAAAATATAATCGATGGGGCTTGAGATGACTGATTTAACAACTGATCTTAGCCTAGGTATGAAGTGCAAGGATTTGATTTGATTTTTTGGGGGTTTCTTGTTGGAAAAAGGGAAAGGCAAATTTGGGTCCGAGGATGAGGCCAAATTTTTGTAGAGTTCCGGTTGGGGCAAGGTAGGCAGTAGTTTTTATACTTTAGATTAAATGAATGAATAGAAAAGACTACTAAGGAGATGAAGAGGGAAAGAGGCTGCAAGAATCCTCTCTAAACAGATGAAAACATGTAAAACTAAACAAAATTTTAAGGCAGAGCAAAACAAACTCATGAATTCCACCTTTGTTACTCAATTTGTTTAATTTCAGAAGCAAGGAGAAAGGAAATGGCATACATAAAACATCAATGAACTTACAATTACATGAAGAAAAAACACCATCAAAACACAAAGCCACAAGGATCCCAACAAGTGTTGCAAAACCCTGGTCTTTCCTTCACCAAAAATGCTGAAAATGAATGTACAATGAAGTGCCAAGCAATCCCAAGTGTCCAACCCTGAAAATGACTGAGAAATTACATGATATAGACAAGCCTAACTCCTTCCCATGCCTCTAGAGGTCGAGCTCATCATTCTAGGAGTTGTTTCAACCATATCTAAACAAGGAACTGAAAAAAATAGGCAATGAAACAACTTGCCTCTATAAGTTAGGAAACTGATTCATTCACTCACATTTCACCTTTTGTTGGATGAATCTACTAAGACAAGTAAAAATGTGCCAAAATTACATCATGGTCATGAAATTACATCAAGTTAGATCAAGAGTAACATCAGAAAGTAAAACTAGTCAAAACTGGCCGAAATTTTGCTCTAAAGAGTGAAAAATAGGCCGAAATTCTCTATGCACCGCACCCAAAATCTCTATGCGTAGCACAACTTTGGAGCTGATTTTTAGGCCCTTCCCGAAGTCCAAATTGAGCTCATGATAGCTTGTTGGAAATCCACGCCTGTCTACTTTCCAACCAAAGTCGAATTTCTAGATTTGGATGTCATTTGCCCCTCCCAAAGCTCAATCTCCCAAGACTGATTCCTGTGGGTGCAAAAGGTGGCAGAGAGGTCATTTTTTGTGTGTTTTTGACCCTTTAGGCAACCAAAAATTGATGAAATCCTTAGGTAATTCATGAGCATGCATAACTCTTCATAAAAAATCTATAAATGTAAAGTTTTCCTCCAGAGGATCTCCCAATTATAAGCGCGCGCCAAGTGGCGCTATGCGTTGGGTAGGAAAGTCTGTTTTGAGGCCAAAAAATTCAAAATTGACAAAATTTTCTGCAAATTTGCTGACATTTGGACTGAAGGTCCATCATCAAGTATCATGCTCACCCAAAGAAGCTTCGACCAAGATTCAGAGCCTATCATGCCTTTTTCATCGTTTTAGTGCCCTCCTTAGTCTTGCCTTCAGGGTTTTGATCCTCGCTTTGCAAACATGAGTTCGCGACCAATAATGGTTTTTCATGTGCCTGAGCATGCCCTTGTCCTTGTTTTCCTTTTCCAACAGCTTCTCAAGATGAATGTTGATCCTCTCAAGCCAAGATTCCTGATCTGCATTAATTTCTTGCTCAAGCAAAGTGAACTCCACCCTCTGTCTTTGGGCAGCTTGGCGGTTTTCTTTATGTTTTTGCCACCTCTATGAGGCCTCCTGGGTGCATGTAGCTCTGTGGTAGAATCATTGTCTTGTTCATATGATGACTCAATGTTTGTCATGGTGTCACAAGTCTATGCCAAGTGAATTTTTGATTTGTTGAAATGAGAATTTGGTGCTTTGTTTCTAATTGCCAAATGTGTGCTAAATAGGAAAGGACTGTGGGAAAAATGAACAGGGAAATATGGATAGTGGGTATATGTAATTACAATCAAATTTAATAACAGTCAGACTGTATTTAGGAATCTGGGTTTTGGGGATTTTTGCAAATGATATGGAAAAGTGATAATGATGGGAGCTTGTAGGGTTTTGGGATAGGAATAAATGGGAATGAGTTACTTGGGATTATAAGGGAATAGGGGACTAAAAATGATGATATGATTGCAGTGATGGGAAAGGGAAACAAGGGTTAGATTATTTTGGCACCAAAGTCAAACTTTAAAACTCAAATTCAAGCCCTAAGAGCAGTTTTCATAAGAGGATATGGTTTAATTTTCAACATTCAAATTCTCCAAACCAAACTTTGAAACCACACCAAACACCATTCTATAAGAATTTCAAGGTCAATCAAACTTACTTGAGGCAAATGGGAGTGAAGGCAATGACGAAACTGCTTGTTGGCTCTGTGCGCCGCGCACACAACCAAGTGTGCCGCGACTTTTCAATGCGTCGCACACGTTATAATTTGCACAGTGATGTGCGATTATATGCACTGCGACTTGCCAATGCGCCACGACCTTCTTCCTGTGTGCCGTGACCAGTATTTCACCCATGGTCGGTTCTTCAAAACCCTATTTTCACTCCTCCACAATTTGAATTGGCTTCTTTGGCATACCAATGAATTTTTCAAACACTAAAAATATCTTATATTCCCAATGACTTTGATTTTTAGTTTCAAATAACCCACTTTGTAATGTTTGCAGAACTTTTGGCACTTTCACTTTTAGTACAAACTCTAATTTTGTTTCCACTTGATTTTTTGAGCTGAATGACGAAATTCTTGTCTATTTTTTGTAGGGATTGCTGACATGGAACTTGGAAAAGGCGACCAGGGTTGTGCCTAAAGAACTGTAGAACTTGAAAAACCTTAAAAATTACATATTTATTACAAAAAATAAATTTGACGATTTCTCCTTCAAAACAGAGTTTTGAAGAAGAAGCATTCTCAAGTATTATTGGCGATGAAAAATCTGGAATAAAAACTTATTATGAACATCCTCATGGCTTGCTGGCATTATTAGACACTTTGAAGACAAAATTTGCGAAACCCTAGACCTAATGATTGACATGACTCTTGGCTGACCAAAAGACTATCCATAATGACTGTAAAATTGATTTGATGACCTTTGATGATCATACACAAACCAGCAGGTATATGACATGAGGGAAGTACGGTGACAAGACCCTTCCATCAAAAGATCGATGCTCCTAATGGAATCCAGATGATCAAGCTGAATGAGACACCTAAAATGAAATGCAACAAAAGAGGTTTTGATCTCTGATGGAGGGCTGAATAGACCAACTCTAACATTGGCTCCAATGGGGATGGTAGCTCCTTGGAGGTGCCAAGAACTATAGATTTCTGGGAGAGTAGGCAGTGCCTTCGTCCATTGGGCTATGGAGTCCATTATTTCGAGAAATCCACACAAGACTCTTGATTCAATATATTAATTGAAACTTGACTCAAAATGACTCAATTTTAAAATTAAAATGACTGAAAGACTGACACGATAAACTCAAACCAAAACTGAAATCATTCTTCAAAATTATAGCCTTCACTTCGAGCCCCAAACCGAAGAAAAGATCACAGCACACTCTTGCAATGAAACTGAAATAAAATGGTATATACATTGACAATGTAAACAACATAATACTTCTAAGAAATGGTACCGCTTGAGTAGCCGACCATTGACCGGCCCTCCTGGACAATCTTCCCCATTCATCTCCTTCAGAAGAAAGGCATTCTGACCACGATATGCAACAATTTTAAAGGGTCCTTTCCAGAGATTTTCGAACTTACCATGTTTACCCTTTTCCTCATTCCTTGCATCCCACTTCAGCACCACGTCATCCAATTGGAATTTATCCACCTTTGCTTTTTTGTCATAAATTTTCTTAATTCTTTCCTACAACTTGAATGTGTTTTGAAAAACTTCTTCTCTCCTCTGCTGCAAATGGATCATTTGATTTAGTCTTCTCTGCATATGATCATCTTCACTACTAGCCTTCTGAAGAAGTTTCACTACCGGAGCTGCGAGAGAGGTAGGAAACACTGTATCAAGTCCATAAACTATCTCAAAGTGGGACATACCAATGGATTTCTTCTGACTCACACGATTTGCCCAAAGTGCATTGACCAACTTCTTATGCCAACTTTTCTTGTTTATTTCCAGCAACGTTTTAATGACGTTGACCAAAGATTTGTTAGAAGACTCTGCCAATCTATTGCCCTGCGGATGATAGGCGGTTGAGTGTCCCAAAATGATTTTATACTTGTTACAATACTCAATCACATTTTTTTATTTGGAAGTTGCTGCGTTATCAGTGATTAACTTATTCAGGCAACCAAAATGACACAAAATGTTATTCTCAAGCAATGAAATTATTACCACATTCGTAGCTTGTCTGGTGGGAATTGCTTCGATCCATTTTGTGAAATAATCTGTCACCATGAGGATCCACCTATGCTGACCTGAAGAAGCAGGATGAATTTTACCAATGAAATCCAACCCCCACTGCTAAAAAGGGGCACTCACCTCGATGGGCTTAAGCGGCAAAGGATGTAATTTGTGCCTTCCTTCAAAAATCTGACATTTATGACAACTCTTGATGACCTTATATACATCAGCAAACAATGTCGACCAATAGTATCTTGCTCTCATAATTTTATTTGCTGTTGTTTTCTGAAAAAGGTGACTACCACAATCTCCTTTATGGAAATCCTCCATGACCTGCTTCGCTTCTTCTTCCACCAAACAATTCAACAAAACACCACCGGGATCTTTCCAATAAAGTGAAGAATTCAAAATACAAAACTTAGCAGCCTTTAATTTGAGAGTTCTACTTTTGTTTCTAGCCATGTCGGGTGGTGGTGACAAATTCTGAAGCACATATACAATATTTGAATACCACGGAGAAAGAACAAATATTTCAGATACCTGAATTGACGAACCTTCCTCATTCTCATCGGACATAGCAGTGATTAGATTAATGTCTAAGGCGTGCAAATTCGATTCAGCCATTAACTTCGCCAATCCCTGTCCTTTGACAAGCTTTGTGAGCTTTATCTCCACATCATACTCCAACAAAGTTGCAATCCACTTGCCTCGTCTTCCTTCCAGATCTGTTTGCACTAAAACATCCTTGACAACAGTGTTAGGAACATAAGCCAAAATATGAGAATGCAGAATATATACCCGAAAATCCTTTAATGCTTTTACAAGTGCAAGGGCTTGCTTTTCAATGATGTTGTACTTCAAGGCTGCATCTCTTAAAGTTTGGCTGAAGAAAGTAATTGGTCTTTCGTGCTCATCTTTTTTCTGCATTAATACAGCTGCCATAGTATACTTCGAAGCAAATGAAAACAATAGAAAATCCTGAGTGTAATCCGGGCTGATTAGAACCAACGCTAAAGAAAGAGCCAATTTTACTAGATTGAAATATTTTACAGCCTCTTCTGTCCACTTCACTTGGCTTTCCTTCTTAAGCATGTTTGTAATCTCTCTTAGGTGTTCAGCAAGATTAGGCACAAAGCGGCATAAAAAATTCATCTTACCATTAAAATATTGTATCTCCTTCTTGTTCCGGGGAAGGTCAATTTGCTGAATCACCTCTACAGGTGCTGGATCAATATGAATGCCATCTTTTGAGATAATGTGTCCAAGTAGTTTGCCCTCATCCATGGAAACCAAGCTCTTCTTCGGATTCAGTGACACACCATATTTTCTGCACTTTTGAAAGACAATTTTCAAATGATACATGTGTTCTTCATCTGAATTGGAAAACACCGTCAAATCATCAAGGTACACAACCAAAAAGACATCCTTCTCATTTGCAAAAGCCATGTCCATTGCCCGTTGAAATGTGGCACCTACGTTCTTTAAACCGAAAGGCATTTTAGCGTAATGAAAATTCCCCCATGGAGTGGTGAATGTTATTTTGTCTCGGTCATCTTCATGGACCAAAATTTGGTTATATCCAAAATAACCATCGAGAAGTGACATACGAGATGCTCCAACTACTTGCTCAAGTATATGCATTTTTGGCAACGGATAATTATCCTTCAATGAAACTTTGTTGAGATTCCTAAAATTGATGCACAAGCGAATCTCACCTGTCTTCTTTCGTACGGGCACCAAATTAGAGATCCAATCAGAAAATCTGATGGGAACGATGATTCCTGATTTGTACAACCTGTTTATCTCCTTCTCAATTGATGGCAACAGCTTCGGATTTAGCCTTATCAACTTCTGTCTGAAAGGTTTCTGATTAGGCTTAATAGGAATAGTGTGCTGAATTATATTGGTATCATATGTCTTCAAGTTGGAATAGTCCCAAGCAAACACATCAGAAAAGGATGACAACAAATTGATATATTTGGCTTTTACCTTCTGTGGTAATGCTTTGGATAGTTTTAACTTTTTTGGATTTTCAGTTGTCCCAATATTCACCTCTTCAACTCCCTTCTCTGTTGGCTACAATGTTAGTTTGCGGGCTACATCATCTTGATCAAAGAGTTCTTCTAGAGGTATCAAGCCTTTAGGAATAATATTATCCTTTAGCTGCAACACTTCCATTTGATTGATCTGCACATCATCTCTATCATCATCATGTTCTACATCAATTGAGGTATCTTTGAAATTGCCTTTGTTTTGTAGACAATCATCAATCTCCTCGTCATCTTGGAAAACTTGCCAATATTTCTGATTGTCCAGGACAGTCGGACGATGTTTCACATGGATTTCGAATTTATTACTTGAGTTCATCAGAATCTTCAAATTACTTGCTACCTTAGCAAGTGCATCTGCAATGCTATTTTGAATACGAGGCACACATGTCAAGGTATAATCTGAAAACAACTTCAGGATATCTAAGACTGCATTCCGGTAAGCCCGCACCTGAGGATGTTTTGCTTGATATTCGCCTTTGACTTGCTTAATCACCAATTCGGAGTCGCCATATACTGCAATCCTCTTAGCATTCAACGTTCTTAGAATTTTTAGGCCAGCAATCAAAGCTTCGTACTCAGCCTCATTGTTCGAACAATCAAAATCTAACTTGTAAGAACATACCCGCACATTACTAGGCACTTTGTTTGGAGCAGAAAAAGGACTGCGTACCCAAATACCAATTCCAGCACCATCATTTCGCACTGCTCCATTGAAATTCATGGTCCACATACCATCTTCCTCTTCTTCTAAGTGCTAAAATTCTGTTAGCTTTGTTTTTTTTGCTTGTTGTCCATTATCTTTAGCTGATTGCTCAATGTTATTTTCTTGTTCTTGTCCTTCTTTCTTCAAAACTTCTCTGAAATTCTCTGCTATTTCTGAAATATCATCTGCTTCAACTAACTGGCTATCTATCTCATTGAAACTATTTGAATACAAAACAAAAGACTCTAAATCTGTATGTACATAATTAATCGGATGATTAATTGGTTTCTGTCTACATGCTGTTGAGTTGGAACACTCTGAGGAGTGCCATCAAACAATGGAATCTTACTCTGATAGTCAGCAGGTATGTCATCCAAGTTCTGAGGTAATGCAAGAGGGGCAAATTGAGCAGCCATGGCTCTTGGAGGATTCGGTCTTGGGGATGTTGGAGGAGTGGGTGCAACTGATGTGTGAGGTGTATGAGGAGGGGTGTGTAGAGGAGAAGCAATTTTGGATGTAGAAGGAGTAGACGAAGGTGAATTTACTGCAGACTTTTGATCTGAGACAATAGGTTGCATAGGGATGGTGGGAATGAAGGGCGGTTCGGTGGGAATCCTTGAGTTGAATGCAGTGACGGAAGATCTAAGGGTGGCACATGTAGTTTCTAGGAAATCAGTGATATTTGAAGCCTCAATTGTAGACTGGAGCTGTCTCAAAATATAATTCTCAATAGACTTATTGGTCGTTTCAATTTCAAGAGTTGCAAAAAAGTCCCGATTCGGGACTGTAGAACCAACAACACTTTCGGATTTGGTTTCAAACAATGATAACTCAAACTGTTCATCAAAATCAAGCTCTTCAAGATACTTGAAAATCGCAGGGCATGAATGACATTTAAACATGGGAGTCTCGGAACTCTCTTGACGAAGGATTCTTGGAATAAGATTGGGATTCTCGTATACTAGAGGAGGATTTGGATCTGGATTGGCTCTGGTATATCTCCTTGAAGCCAGTGTGCTATTTTTAAAAGATCAAACGGACATTTACAACTTGTTCAACCTATCAAATCCTAAGCTTATCATCCACAGCTTAGAATCATCAAATGTACTGGGGTGTTTGCAGGTTAGATTTTCCGTTAATGAGACTAGATTGGAGATTGACTGAAGTAGCATTTATCTACTTGCGCTAATGCAAAGCAAAAGCGTTTCGAAGGCTACCTGGCTAATCTTCAGACTCCGTCTGTAGTTTCAAAATGAAGCATACTAACAAACAATCAAATTAAGTGCCCCAGTATGGTCGCCACTATGTTAGAGCCTAGATTTAACTTAGGCTGAAAAGGTAAGCTTCTAGGTCCACATCAAACCACGCTCAGCCTCGTAGCTAGCCCTATGAAGACAAGAGAGGGCTCTCTCCGGGTCAATCTCAGTAAAATATAATCAATGGGGCTTGAGATGACTGATTTAACAACTGATCTTAGGCTAGGTATGAAGTGCAAGGATTTGATTTGATTTTTTGGGGGTTTTTTGTTGGAAAAAGGGAAAGGAAAATTTGGGTTCGGGGATGAGGCCAAATTTTTGTAGAGTTCCGGTTGGGGCAAGGTAGGTAGTAGTTTTGATGCTTTATATTAAATGAATGGATAGAAAATACTGCTGAGGAGCTGAAGAGGGCAAGAGATTGCAAGAATCCTCTCCAAACAGATGAAAACATGTAAAACTAAACAAAAGTTTAAGGCAGAGCACAACAAGCCAATGAATTCTACCTTTGTCACTCAATTTGTTTAATTTCAGAAGAAAAGAGAAGGGAAATGGCATAAATAAAACATCAATGAACTTACAATTAAATGAAGAAAAAACACCATCAAAACACAGAGCCAGAAGGATCCCAACAAGTGCTGCAAAACCCTGGTCTTTCCTTTACCAAAAATGCTAAAAATGAATGTACAATGAAGTGCCAAGCAATCCCAAGTGTCCAACCCTGAAAATCACTGAGAAATTACATGATATAGACAAGCCTAACTCTTTCCCATGACTCTAGGGGTCAATCTCATCATTCTAGGAGTTGTTTCAACCATATCTAAACAAGGAACTGAAAAGTAGGCAATGAAACAACTTGCCTCTATAAGTTAGGAAACTGATTCATTCACTCACATTTCACCTTTTGCTAGATGAATCTACTAAGATAAGTAAAATGTGCCAAAATTACATCATGGTCATGAAATTACATCAAGTTAGTTCAAGAGTAACATCAAAAAGTAAAACTAGTCAAAATTGGTTGAAATTCTGAGCTGAAAAGTGAAAAATAAGCCGAAATTCTCTATGCGCCGCGCCCAAAATCTCTATGCGTAGCACAAATTTGGAGCTGATTTTTAGGCCCTTCCCGAAGTCCAAATTGAGCTCATGATAGCTCACTGGAAATCCCTGCCTATCTACTTTCCAACCCAAGTCTAATTGCTAGATTGGGATGTCATTTTCCCCTCTAAAACGTCAATATCCCAAGACAACTTCTTGTGGGTGCAAAAGGTGGTAGAGAGGTCATTTGTTGTGTGTTTTTGACCCTTTAGGCAACCCAGAACTTGATGAAATCCTTAGGTAATTCATGAGCATGCATAACATTTCATAAAAAATCCAGAAATGCAAAGCTTGCCTCCAGAGTATCTCCCAATTATAAGCGCGCGCCAAGTGGTGCTATGCGTTGGGCAGGAAAATCTGTTTTGAAGCCCAAAAATTCAAAATTGACAAAATTTTCTCCAAATTTGCTGAAATTTGGACTGAAGGTTCATCATTAAGTATCATGCTCAACCAAAGAAGCTTCGGCCAAGATTCAGAGCCTATCATCATCCCTTTTGCATAGTTTTATTGCTCTCCTTAGTCTTGCCTTAAGGGTTTTGACCCTCGCTTTCCAAACATGAGTTTGCACCCAGTAATGGTTTTTCATGTGCCTGAGCATGTCCTTGTCATTGTTTGCCTTCGCCAACATATTCTCAAGATGAATGTTGATCCTCTCAAGCCGAGATTCCCGATCGGCATTAATTTCTTGCTCAAGCAAAGTGAACTCCACCCTCTGTCTTTGGGCAGCTTGGCGGTTTTTCTTTATGTTTTTGCCACCTCTATGAGGCCTCCTGGGTGCATGTAGCTCTGTGGTAGAATCACTGTCTTGTTCATATGATGACTCATTTTCTGTCATGGTGTCACAAGTCTATGCCAAGTGAATGTTTGATTTGTTGAAAATGAGAATTTGGTGCTTTGTTTCCAATTTCCAAATTTGTGCCAAATAGGAAAGGACTGTGGGAAATATGAATAGGGAAATATGGATAGTGGGTGTATGTGATTACAGTCAAATGTAATAACAGTCACTTGACTGTATTTAGGAATCTTGGATTTGGGGATTTTTGCAAACGATATGGAAAAGTGATAATGAGGGGAGCTTGTAGGGTTTTGGGATAGGAATAAATGGGAATGAGTTACTTGGGATTATAAAAGGAATAAGGGATTAAAAATGATGATATGATTGCAGTGACGGGAAAGGGAAACAGGGGTTAGATTATTTTGGCACCAAAGTCAAATTTTAAAACTCAAATTCAAACCCTAAGAACAGTTTTCATAAGAGGATAGGGTTTAATTTTCAACATTCAAATTCTCAAAAACCAAACTTTGAAACCACACCAAACACCATTCTATAACAATTTCAAGGTCAATCGGACTTACTCAGGGCAAATGGGAGCAAAGGCAATGACGAAACTACTTGTTGGCTCTGTGCACTGCGAGCACAACCTACTGCGCCGCGACTTCCCAATGCGCCACGCACGTTATAATTTGCACAGTGATGTGCGACTCTATGCATTGTGACCTTCTTCCTGTGTGCCGCGACTAGTATTTCACCCACAGTCGGTTCTTCAAAACCCTGTTTTCACTCCTCCACAATTTGACTCGACTTCTTTGGCATACCAATGAATTTTTCAAACACCAAAAATATCTTATATGCCCAATGACTTTGATTTTTAATTTCAAATAACCCACTTTGTAATGTTTGCAGAACTTTTGGCACTTTCACTTTTAATACAAACTCTGATTTTGTTTCCACTTGAATTTTTGAGCTAGATGATGAAATTCTTGTCTATTTTTTGCAGGGATAGCTTACATGGAACTTGGAAAAGGCAACCAGGGCTGCGCCTGAAGAACTGTAGAACTTGAAAAACCTTAAAATTACATATTTATTACAAAAAATAAATTTGACGATTTCTTCTTCAAAACAGAGTTTTGAAGAAGAATCATTCTCAAGCATTATTGGCAATGAAAAATCTAGAATAAAAAATTATTATGAACATCCTCATGGCCTGTTGGCATTATTAGACACTTTGAAGACAAAATTTGCGAAATCCTAGACCTAATGACTGACATGACTCTTGGCTGACCAAAAGACTATCCATAATGACTGTAAAATTGATTTGATGACCTTTGATGATCAGACATTAACTAGCAGGTATATGACATGAGGGAAGTATGGTGACAAGACCCTCCGTCAGAAGATCGATGCTCCTAATGGAATGCAGATGATCAAGCTGAATGAGACACCTAAAATGAAATGCAACAAAAGAGGTTTTGATCTCTGATGGAGGTGTCATGCGTAAAGAGTTATTTTTGCGGACAAACCTAACCTCCCTAGGAGTCTAAGACTCTCTAGTGACAAACAAACCAAACAAGAGCAATCCTTCTCTAAACACACATTATTCTATGAGAAACCAAGTGTTTCCGATCTTACCTTAGGTCCAACGCTTGTTGTAGCAGTCCAGCCTTGCTGATCCAGATGAGCTCCTCCTTCACTTTAAGACCTGCATACACTAACAAAGCAAACGATTACATAACACCTGAATATTTCATAAAACAAAGCATATTCATCACATAGACCAAGGAGTACATGAAATAATTCGTTAACAACAAATCATTGAGAAGAATGGACTTATTTGTATTAAGGAAACAAAGAAGGAACCATTACAACCTGAGCCTTGGTGTTGTGCAAGCTCCTCCCAGGGTCCAACAAGAGATTTCCTCTACTTTGACAAGCTCACCCACTCCAATATGGCAACAAGGAAGGATAGTGATCTCTCCTCACAAGTCAACAATGGAAGTCCTAATTCCAGCAGCATTTACCCTTTAGAATGTTCAGCTTTCAACCTCCCCTCCTTTGGCCCAATACCTATATTTATAGTATTCTAGAGGAGGTTATCAGTTCCAACATCAATGGGATACTCCCTCTTTTGGATGGGGTAGCTCCTCTCTTGATGGGATAAGCTCCTCTATCATAGGGATGCATGAACCATCTGGAGGCGCTCAATACACGTCAAAAACTCTTCTAGAAGGCTCTAGAAGTGACCACAAGAAACTTTTTAAAGATGAAACTTGCGCCTTTTGACCTTTACAGGGGTACGCACCCTAGCTTTAGCATACAGAGCGTATTACTACGCAGGTCTAATGTATTTGGGATGCGTACACGCAGGCAAGGTAGAGAGAACTTGCGTACCCAAAGATAAACATGTTTTCAAGTGACTTTCTCTCTTTTGAAGTTGTGACATGAAGAGCAGAGGTATGGGGCTTGACAAAGAGGACAATATGGCTATTGATGGGGCCATATAACTGCAGATAGTCAAGGTGACAAAATTCAGTGTAACAGATTGCCCCCTAAAGTACGAAGCCTGTAATAGATAAGGGTGTTAAGTTATATAAGAAGGGTGAAGTGCTTTATCATTCCGAGGATCATCTTGTGGATAGCCCGGTTGGAACCTGCAATTTTCAACACAAAATACATGTAAAATATCATATCATACTGAGGTAGGCATTCCCATACTCAGATCAAAACTTAAACTATTGGACTAACTATTCTGGTACGAGAATGATTTCATAATACATCATAATCATAGACTCTCGTAGACACAGTATGGACGCAGCCATCTGTTTATGATTGGTCTACAACATAATGAATACAAAACTCCTCGCAGCCTGGATGGTGGAAACTTGATCCAGGGTCTTCATTTCTGTTCCCCGAATTGGTACGATTCTAGCCATGTGAATGAATGAGTCGATGTCGAACATGGTAGAAACCACTTGATTACCAGTCAATGATGTAAACTGTTAACAAGCGTGAGAGAGACCACCAGTAATGTCAATGGTTCTCAAAGTACCCAGCACAATCCATGAGATGTGAATGAATGAGTCGATGTCGAACATTTCATGGAATCCTTCGATCGCAAGTCAATGATGAAAACTGACGTCGAAGGCCAGAAACCTGCCATTGATGCATGCAGACTCCAAGGTACTGATGATTTCTAAGTCAACTCTCTAGATAATGTGCTGATGTCGATAGAAAGCGACCCGTCGCAGGCAAGCCCACAACACGAAATCATAGTTCAATTTGAAGAAATGTTGCTGCAAGGACTGACTCAATGATGACACAATGAATGATAGGTATTTTGCGGTTGAATGTTTTGTTTACAGACCTCTTGAACACATAACGACACAACAGATGGTTTGGTGACGAATGAATCAAAGTTGACTCCCATAACCCGGCTAAAGATGTTAATGATCTTGGTCAACTGTGAGACAAGGGATTTCCCAACCAGGCGAATGAATAAGTGTCGTGTTCAAGAGTGGTAGTAAGGTTTTATTTCTAAGACAAAAGGATATCAAATAGGCTCATTCTTCTCATTTTTCCCCCACCATTTCTGGCAAGTACCTCTTTATTTTTTACAAGCTTGAGGAGGATAACATATGCTTGTTTGTAAGCTCATCCTTCGGATGAGTCCAACTTAGTTTTTGATTCGAACCCTAAGAAGGAGTGGTCCGTTCCTGTTTGTAATAGAACAGGTCCTTTACTGTGAAATTTTAACGAGTCCAGTATAGGAGAAACTCGGCGTTTTTCATATTTAGAGAGTCTGAAAAACTTAGAAGACTCCAGATTGAACTTTTTCGTAAAGTTGTGTCTCCTAAGCCCGAAAAAGTATAAAATAATACCTAGGAAAACCGCTTGATCTTGCGACCAAGGATATTTTCATAGTTAGTGTCTTTGACCTGAAAAGTAAAAAGCGATCAAGGACACGTCGTTTTATTTCCAATATCGAATTTGAAACGACAAAAAATCCGGCAATCTTTTCTTGTTTTTTCGGTCAGAAAAGGGCTGTAAGAGGACCGTCTTTTAATTCCGTTTTAACGAGTGTAAAAGAAACGCTCGACAATCTTTTCAGTTTTTAGGAGTCAGAAAAAGGGCTTAAAAGATGACTCTGATGTTTGATTTGTGAAAAATGACAAGTTTCCCTGAGAATCCCTTTGTCCTGCACAAAAAGCGACACATTACTCATACCTGTTTGAGATGGGTAAAAATGCATTAAAATGACCTTCCATGGTG
>APFE030647138.1:0-14505 GCA_000404065.3 Pinus taeda
ATTTGAAATGGAAGGAGTATTATTCCAATCATACGCCAAAGATGAACAAAATTTTCATATTCAAAGAGAACCATATTGGCAGTTTGGTGATAGGTCCTATTTTTGAAGGCCTTTTTAGTTAGAAGTATTAAAATATTGCTTAAAATTATGATGTCACAATATCGACATTAAATATCATTGCAAAGTAAATTCGAAAAGTACTTGAAAAATAAAATATTGATAAAGAGGACTTTAAATTTGCATGGGACAAGTCTCATTGTCATTTTCAAACAAAATTGGAAGCAGGGAGAATAGGATAATTTTATGAGAAATTGTTGAGTGATGTGTGGTCCCAATATGGAGATAATTATGAATAATCAAATGTATTGCTAATAGATATATAAAATCATACTTCTCAATTCATAGGATATCAATCTAACCACATCTTGATAAAATCATATACAAGAAATGAGCAAGATACATGGCTTATGCAAGTTTTATTCCCCTTTCTTAAGACACTTCATCATATCAAACAAAAACATGAGTACATTTGAATGTTCAATAGAACATGTACTTCATTGTAGTTGATGGAGATAATTTCCTTTATAAATTTGTTGAAATGTACATTCCAATCTTTCAATAAATTTTGGACATAGTTTTTGTTGAATCAATTTGTATGATTTTATATTTTTTGAAATATATGGGGATTTCCAATTATATTAATATGTATATTTCTTATTATTTATAATTGTTTTTGCAGTGAATTTGTTGTATCGATTTTTTTTTTCTACGATGTGTGTGCGCACGCGTGTGTTCTTAAATAAATTGTTTGCCATTCAAATTATCTTACATGAACCATCAAGGCATGTTATTTTTAATGATTTATGTTTACTTATATGCATCAATAATCATATATAAATGTGAAACATAAGTTTTAAGATAGAACTTCTTGCAAACAATGGTGTTATTCTTACTAAAGAAATTATAATAATTTACTTGAAAAATGTTATGTCCATTATTCACTATTCGCAATGCATTATTCACTATTAAGGCTAATGAGAAATCTGTCATAGGTAAATGATTTGATCTATTTGATGCATAAGATATGTGATTTCTCAATCGATAGTTTTCATAAATTTATATGCTTAAATCAATTAATGGTTGTAACTGCAATCATATCATATTGAAAATCAACAAGGCACAATGTAAGTTATTCATTGTTTACATATAAAATGCACTAATATGAGTGCATAAATATTATATGTAAATTCTGAGATAAAAATATATTGTAAATATTTTTGCATTTCTTATAAAAACATATAATTGATGATAATGATTGATAATGATTGATAAGTGGATTATCAAGATTTTATTGGACACTATAATGGATGAATTATGTCATTGAACTTTTTGAACTACAAGGCATCTAATTTAATTATTTAAAGTCATTTGTTTGTAAATTTGTATTTTGGATAAATTGAAATGACATCACTTCAGTTAGAATTACATTATTTACTTGTACTTAGTTATGTCCATTAATATGAGTGTATAAATGTGATTTATAATAGCCATATACTATGATGCATTTTTTCAAAAATAAGTCTTTTAATTTCTTGATAATAAGTATGAAGTGGACTATTTAGGCTAATGGATGGTGGCTCATAAGTGAATACTACTTGTTAAATTATAGGGCATTCAATTTTTAACCCATAATTTTCTTTTCATATATTCTTAAATCAACTATTTGTACATGCAAGTATCTCATCTCATTTAATTTAATAAGGAATCCATTTATTGAATTTTATTTGTCTATAACATAATTTATTAAAATTGTATTAATCTCATATTGTATTGTTTTGAAACAAAATTCTATGAAAAACAAATTCTCTTCTTAATAAAACATGGAATAATTAATTAACAGAGTGTTAAGTGGACCATCTAGACTTATTAAAGAGATGGGTCAAAAATGGTTGTATCTAAACGTTTTGCACCATCAGATATTGATTTCCAAATCCATATTAGCATTTTTTGATTTTCAATTCTTAAATAGTTTATTTGTGGTTCAAAGAATTTCATAGAATCCAATATGACTTGAAGAATTCTATTTGGCTATATGCATTGGCAGAAGTTCATAAATGTGATGCATTTTTTAAATGTAACTATTTATGTATGTAAATATATATATTTTACAACAAATTATAATTAATTGATAATGAGCTTTAAGTGGTCTATATAAACCCATTTATAGAATTTTATTTTCATATCATGAGGTTTAATCTAATTGTGTAAATGTGACATTTTTTAATAAAACTCCATGCAATGTGAAATGTTTTTCCCAACAACACATAGAACAATTAATTGGTAATGAATCTTAAGTAGATTGTTAAAGTTATTTCAAGGTATGGGTCATAAAGAAATGTATTCAAATTTTATGCAAATATGGTATTTGATTTCCCCACATTTATTAACATTTGTTAAAGTTCAATTCTTAAATAAATTATTTGTAATTGAAATAATCTTATAGAAACCAACAAGACAAGTATGTATTAAATTATATTTAATATGTATCTATGTATAAATGGAATTTATTTTTGAAATAAATATCTCAATGCAAGTAAAAATATATTTTTTAGAAAATCAATAATTTAAAATCAATTATTGATGAGTTCTAGCTGGTTTATTCTATTTTGAATTGACAACTTTCTCTAACTATGCATTATTAAATCAATTGTTCCTATATGAAATCATGTCATATAAGTCAATTAGTAAAGGAACCATTAATTTATTTTTATTTAACTATCATGTGGTTTAATATGAATGTATAAATGTGACATTTTTATTTCTAGAATATTAAACCATGTAAAGAAAAAGAATTTTCTAATAAAACGTGGATTAATGAATTCACAATGAGCATTAAGTAGACTATTTAAGCTCATTCAAGGGGTGGGACATAAATGAATGTAATTAAAATTCTTGCACCATATGACATGCTTTTCCCATCAATATTAACATTATCTAAATTCATTTCTTAAATAAACTATTTATACTTAAAATAATCTCATAGAATCCAACAAGACTCATGAGTTATTTTTTGAATTTAATTTAGTTATATGTATTCATATAAGTTTATAAATGTAATTTATTTTTGAAATAAAGCTACTAATGTAAGTAAAGATATATCTTATACAAACTAATTATAATTAATTGATAATAAGCTTTAAGTTGTTTATTGAGACTACATGAAAAATCAAGCATCATAGATGAATGCCTTTTAATACATATTTAATCTTCAAAATCAATATCTTAATGATAATTTATCTATTTTTACATTATGTATTTAATAATTAAATAACACGGGGACTTGCATAAATTTGAACTAAAATACATGAGTTATGTTTCACATTTATTTCTTCCCCATTAAAAATGCTTATCATTTTCTCTTCTTAGTGAAAGTAATGGTCAATCATGGTTTTCCATACAATTGGTTGACACTAAATTTACATCGAGACTATTATTGGTTTTTACAATTTTGACAAGGAGAGATCAATATGCACACTACCATCAACTGTGCTAATATTTGAAAACCCTTGCCTCCACTACTTACAAGAAGTTACCACTAAAGTTTCTTATTTACTTCAATTTGTGACACTGTCCATCAAAATGGAATGACTTTAATACCCATTTAAGAACTCTCATTTGATGTACTTGGATTTGAGTGGAGATAGGTCAATGGTGCCTAACCTTATTGAAATACCTAGATCAACAATGTATAACTTTTATATTGGATGCCTTCATGTCATGAAGATGAATGATTACCCCCTTATTATAGCTTCATAAAGACAAAAAGGGACCATAGGAAATTGAGCACAAGAACATTTTACTAAGGTTTTAGTAGACTAGTTTCAATGCAATGCAAGGGACACCAATCCTTGTCATCTAAAGTAAGATCCTCACATCACCATCATTCAATCAACAAATCCCCCGTAGGTTGGGCGAAATGGGGTTAAAGTTGCCAAACATAAAATTTAAACATCGAGGAATCTAGTATGTTATCCATACCTATGATATCTTTATTGTATGTTTGACATACTAATATGATTTAGGTTAAATCAATTTCTTCTAAGAGTTTGATTTGTTACTTCTATTGTGTATTGATACTATTGTACATAACACCTCTATGTCTGACCTATTCATGATCTCTAATTGGTTTGAAATTACTAAAATTATTTTAATGTTGAATCAAATTAATATGGAAATTTGGAAAATAATGAATCTTGTTGAAGGCCATGTAATAAAAAAATTCCAAATTTAATGAAATATGTGTTCTAAACCCGTCTGCAAAAAAAGAATAAATTCCTAGTTGTCCACCATGAACCTGAAAAGATAATGGATAGATTGTATGAGGCCGAAAATATCTTAGAGTATACCCAAGATGACTCTTAGTTGGAACCCCATGTGGGAGATCGCGGACGTAGAGAAAATCCTCCCCTCATAGGTAAGGCAATGATAAAGTATATGTCCTCCTTAGTGGGCCTATATCATGCCCTAGGACTAACATGGAAAGCCTACTCTTAGAAATTCCATTAGTAAGATCTGATCTGCCAAAAAGACATAGTGTACCTTTAGGGATGTAGCCTCCTCGTGGTATTGTTGCGCTGTACAACAACACCCCATTTCATAAAAATGTTCTTTTTTACTATAATATGAAATGGGTCCCTTTTATAGATGTGTGAATAAAATTGGTATCAAATCATCCTTCATCAAAAGGTCTGAAAGAAACAATACATTATAAACCTTTTGAATAAATATAAATCGGTCTTATGAAATAAATATATAATTCTTTATTATTGCGATAAAGCGATCGTAAGGTCACATATCGCAACAACAAGGGATGCATAACATAAAGACCCATTGGCTTACCCTGATCTGAAAAGTGAATAACTATCGGATATCGGGAAAGGCAAGCAAGTGTAACAAAAGGCCCTCCCACTTTTCTCTGATGCAATATCACTATCGACAATCGGGGAGTGTAGTACACACATGTTAAAGACACCTTTATAAAACTCCCGATGTGATAAGGTGTATCGCCATCGGGGATCGGGGATTTTGCAATGACACCAATATTATTACCCAAGCATTTCTCTGATTCCGATTGCGATAAAGCTAAGCGCAAATTTCAAAATAGATTGAAAAGTATTGGGTATATTATTTTAGACTATTATTAAAAGCCTTCCCGTTCCTGATAGCGATTCACTTGTGGTTATCCGCCAAAAATTCAAGCCACGCCTGAATGAATCATTCGGCGAATAAACGATATGATAGGTATTTAAAATGATTGACAGGTTAAAGAGGAAAATTAATGGAGCAGTTATGCCGAGATATCCCCTGAGATTTTATCTACGGCAGTATTATTTTAATCCCTCATTATTCATTAATTGATATAAATCTTTCATATTGGCTGCCACCACCCATTCGTTGTATTATGTTCCTTTAATTCCCTCCGCAGAGCTCCGTTGAAGAAAAAAATTTAAGCCAAATGGGGAAGAAATCCAAGAGATTTGTGGTAGCTTTAGCTCCCACAGTAACAGGGCAATCTACCACTGATCTAGGACGAAGCAGGAAAGGATTGATTTCAGACACTACATGTCTTGGCCTTGACAACACTAGCTAGAAAAGCATCTATAATCTAATTGAAGCTGAAGAGCCTGAAACGGTATCGATGCAAGCTACTACAGATTCAACTAGAAAGTTGGAGGCTTCCCTAAAGGATTTAGCCAACTCCTATCTACATCGAATAGCAGCTTGAGAGAATATTCTTCCGTATATAAATGTAGTATGGTGGGTAGTAGAGGAAATCCCTGTTATGAAGAGAACATTATGCACAGTCGACGGAAGAGTCTTCGGCTCGTTCCAACCTGGTGATTTGAGAAAAATGTATCACTTGCTAGAACCACAAAAGAAATACAATAAAGCATTTCTCGCGAAGTTCACAAGTGAGAATGAAACTGAATCAACCCCTATTCGAGAATGGAGATAGAACCCTGCAAGGCACAAACATGAATCTTCGGCTAAGTACTCTGTCGATTCATTATGTTCTCCTTACTGTTACGCCGGGGCGATGATGTGTAGGATTTGGAGATTACATGATTCCACAAAATTCACGACTGAAATGGTTCCTTTAATGGAAGCGACAACCAATAGTGAGATAATGGATTGGGGAAATATATTGTCAGATAAGTTAGCCACTACATTTCTTGAGTTTAGAAATAAAAGTTGCATCACTGATAGGTCTATTCCTCCTTTTATTTTAGTGCTTATATTTTAGATACTCTTTATTTCAACTCTGAATTTCCTGTGCTAGGGTGGAGATGGACTCCACAAGACCCCATGCCGATTCACATTTATCACCAGAAGCTGTGGAAAGCACACTATAAAAACCACCTGTATCAAATTTGTAATGGTTTTATGTTCCCCATTACCGTGCCATTTTTGACAAGCCTGCTCCGAAGATTTCTTCACAACCAAAGATTGACCTAACCACTCTAGGAAACTCGTTTGGTGAGAATATGTTCACAGACATAACAGTTTTTGGCAACCTTGTCATGCCTCATGTGCTTCCCCTATACATACCCAACAAGCTATTGGCCCAAGAATTAGCCTATCAAATTACGTTCGCAGGAGAAATCAAGACTCTAAGGACTTCATAAAAGTAGGTTTGGCATCCTTTTCCTCTAAGATGTGGTGTTTATACTCTGCATGACTATAAGCATGCAGAGAAGGAAGCAGAAAAGATAAATATGCTAAAACTCGCCACTATTCCTAATAGGCGGTTTGACCCAAGGAAAGTCGTCTACAATGTGCTAGAACAGGCCAAACTCACAAAGTTTGATCATAAGGAAGACGATTTTGATGAATTATTTTGTTCGGCGGAGTCATTATTCCAGGTCCAAGCACTGGCTAAAATGAGATATAATGATGAAGGGCTAGTAGAATTTAATAAACTCAGAGAACAAAGGTTCCAAACTCTGCCTCTGGATTTACTAGCTACTGCCCCGACAACACAATCAAGCGAGCCTGAACAACAACTCATCGAAAAACCTCTTACTGCATCGAAGATTCTCGAGACAGATAAGGAGAAAATATAGGAGGAAGAGCAGAAAAATAGAATTATAAGGGCAGCGAAAATGTCAATGTGGATACCCAGATTGACCCAAAACTACTCCAAGAATGGCAACAATTTGACTCCATCATAAGCAATCTGGAAGGTCCAAAAAAGTGTCGATACATCCAAAGCAATAGATACATAGGATACAGTGTCAAAAAAGGTTTCGAATGAATGAACCAGCGGCCTACCCCCTAGTACAGACTTAGAAATAATTCCAAAGGATCCCTGGGATCAAATCATTTTGCAGGTGGAGGATATACCTCCATTAGATGTCTTTTACAGTCCAAAACACAGGGCTGTAGTGAAACGGCAACGAAAAAGTAAAAGGTTTGATCAACCTTCCCTATTTCCAGAACAAACAGAGACAACCAATGTAGTTTGGAAAGAATAGTTTGATCCTTCCGATGACCTAACGAAGCTTTCCCAGTATGCTGGAGCTTATTTGGAAGCCACCATGGACAAGGCATCAGAAGTGAGTAATCTACTAAAAGAAAAAGACCACACAATTATTTTGTTGCAAACACAGCTGTCTGAAGCACAACAGAAAGTTGAACAGTTGGAACAACAATTGTCAACACAGTAGCAATTAAATAATCAATTGAATAAGCAGTTGCTTGAAGAAAAACAAATAATAGACTTAAGCACAATTTAAAAGAAGAAATAATTATCAGAAGCATTGGCAAAGTTTAAGACGATGAATGAACTAATGGCGAAAACGAAAGATGAGCAAATTGCTCAACTATCACTTCAAATAGAGAAGTTCAAGAGTCTTCTGCAACCTGCCGATTTCAGAACAGAAGTGCTACAGATTAATAAGGCATTGGTGACATAGATAAGATTGTTGTGTCATAATACTTCTCAGGTTGAGCCGCTTTGTGATATAACAACATCAATAATCGATAAATCAGTTGATGCTAGACAGGATTTAGAGCAGGCCTATGAGACCCTGATGAATTTTCTTACTTGGCAAGACACCAGTGATGGACAGGCAACAAATCTACCCAAAATCCTAAAATCACATAAGGAAATCCTATTTTTAGAATGGCAGTCTCAGTTGATGAAGGCAGAGAGAGAAGTTTCCAGATGTAGACTATCTACAAGTAACTTAATTGAATTAATTAATAACACTCTCTATATGTCTAATATGATTTCACAATGTACCCCAGGTAAATTGCTATCAACTAAGACATTGGAGCAAGCATGCAACCAGGAGTTAGAGAAGAATGGAAGCTTAATCGCAAGTATTCAAAGTTTAACTTGAGAGACCTATTGGTTGTTCCTAGTAAAACCATACAGCCAAAGAGTCGCCCTCAAGTGTCTAACCAATGTGATCGGTTGTATCATTCCCGAGATACATGATGACACATATTCGGTTCACCTCCATTCTCGTCTCATCCGCCCTCCAGAATTGGAACCGATGCTTGCAATCTGCCAACTCAAATCAAAGGGAGAACAGCCGAAGTGATGAATCATGCTACTGAATACCAACAAACTTGATGTGTAGAAGATATTCAAGATCCAGTTGTACCAATTAAATATCATTTTATTTTTGTAGTTAGTTAGCTTAATTAGTATTTATAGACCCTTTCATGCATTTAGAAAGGGTCCTCAAGTTTTGTATAAGACTAAAACCTGGAAGTTGCACTATTGTACTTCCGGCATATTTTTTTATAAAGATTGGGCCATTATTCCAAACTTTAACGAAGAAGCTTTTATGTGGATGTGCACTATTGCCTTGATATGAAAGTATCTCTGAGTTGAAAAGAGGAATTCGAATTGCGATTGATATTGAGAATGATTTACAACACATATGGTACTACTATCTATGATCTAGTTTCATTCTTTTATGTGAATCGTTATTTGATTACTCTTGCTATCAGTGAATATATGTATGTATTTTCAACAACATTCCTTGTATTTTTCACTATTGGATGTTTAAGGGATGTTATTATTTTAATCATATATGTATCATTGATATATAAAGGATAAGTGTAACAATGTTTTATTGATTACTTTGTTCCACTATTTGAAAAAAGCAATTATTATATGAATGAATGTCTTTGTTTATCAAATAGAGTCATCTATATGCTTATTTGTGAATAGAGATTATCAAACGTTGCTTTTAGAAATATAAATTTCTCAGGATAGAATAGTTATTCATATTTTTACTTTTTAGATTAAATCATTCATCCATTACCATTTTATTAGAAAACCAATCACTCATCCGTCCGCTTTTTATCCATCATTGGGAAATTTGTCCCATTATCTCCAGTCGGAGCCACCACACCAAACAGAAAAGGAGTTGCATTAAGGTCGGACCGGGTGGTTTTCCCCAATGTTGTTGCAACAATTTTCGAGGTATCAATAGGTACTTGAAGAGGCCTCCATTCTTCAAGAGTGCTTTACTCACTGTAGTAATAGGGTGAGGGTATAAATCCCTCTCCCTCTTTCTAGCATGCCATTTTTGGATCATATTATATGGGTCTCCTTGTTGCTCCTACTCCTGTTGTTGATTCCTCTATTGATGTCTCTACTACATGATTGACATATAAAAGACTTCAGCCTCATATATAAAATACAAATTTCTTATATATTAAATGAAACATGTATGTATAAATATCAAAACATAACTTTAAAATTAAAAAAATTAAAAAATTATCGTCATTCACAAAACAAAGTCATGCAGTAATGATGGTCCATGTTCAACTAAAACTGCGCAACTATCAGTGCATACATAAGTATGATGCACTGTTGTTGGCTCACAATTTTAAATTTTTATAGTGGTGTGGAAAACTTGTGCACCGGTGTGCACATATAACCTTTTCGGAACCATGTAAATTTACAAGGTACATCACTATCGGTGCGAGCCAAACTTATCAAATGCACTGTATAGTGAAAAGCATGAAAAACAATGGAAAATTTAGCTTAATTTACAATTCTAATCTGCTAAAAAATTAAATTACAATGAAACATGGACATTAACTAGATATTTTGTCATTAGTAGCCATTATGAACATGTGATGAAGAAAAGAAAATTTTGGGATAGTTTGAAAAAATGGAAAACTCAAATAGTGAGCATGGTATGGAAGGATGGTGAGCCAGAGAAGCACCAACATGAGGATGCTTGCATGTGGTAACAGTGACACTGGTGCATGTGGTAAAAATGAAAATTACACTTGGTCAAACATGAGGGTTGGATGAGTCTCCCTTCTGGATGGTGCCAGGAAAAGGCCATTGGTGTATTATGAAAGAGAACTTCTCGGGAAATTTAATGGTATGTGGCGTTCTCCCAAGTCTATCGATATTTGGATAAAGAAAACTTGGTCTCCTATGATTACTGGTGAAATTTATTTCTATGCTATTGGAAATGGATATTTTATCTTTTTATTTGAAATCCAAGTAGATAAGGAGGTTATCTTCCACAATGGACCATATTTCTTTGGCTCCATAAGAATGTACCTTAACAAATGGACTTTGGATTTCAATCTAAATGAGGACATTCCCACTACCATCCTTGTTTGAGTCAAGCTCCCTCGTCTCCCCATCTCCTCCTGGAGTGATGATTTCCTTCAAGCTATTTGTAATGGTGTTGGAAAATATTTAGATAAGTCTCAACCAAAAGGCTCCGAGTTTTCCTGTGCTAAAATTTATGTGGAAGTGGACTTGGAGAAAGGACTTCCAGCTGAAATCAATCTAAAATTGGGTGAATTTAACCACATACAAGTATTAGATTACGAACAAATACCATTCAAATGCAGACACTATGATGACTATGATCTCTTTGAGAAAGACTATCCTAAAAGTGGAAATGAAAAAAGTGTGGAAGCTCAAGCTACATAAGAGGAGCAGTGGCAGCAACCCAAGAAAGCTTTGAAATGTAAAGGAGCACCACCAAAAGGTCAGAACCCCCCAATTCCCATTGTGGCTCCTTCCTCTTCCAATTCATTCAAAGTTCTTAGTGAAGGGGAAGTGGAAGCCAAAGTGTCTCCCCAGCTTATTGAGGTGGAGACCGAGGAAAGAGAAGAAGGAGAAGTAGTAGAAAACACCCTAAAAGAAGTAAGATATGAAGCTCTCAAGTTAGTACCTATTCTGGAAGCCCCTTCGAGTAGTATGCTTAAAGTCCAAGATCGTGTGGTAACAAAGAATTTGTCCCAATCTCTAAACTGGGCTAGTAAGAGAAGTAGCCAGGAAACAAACTCCAACAAGAAAATAAGAAGGTCAAACAAAACGACTTAGAGAGATCGAGAAGCATAAATAAACAAGAAGCTCAAGAATCAAATAACTATCTCAGACTTTCTTAAAGGGAAAAAAGCACACATGGACGCTAAGGATGGTGGTCGCTCTACCCAAACCCTTAATTTATGCAAGTTATATATTGGAACATAAGGGAGCTAGGAAGCCCCATAAAAATCCGAGAAGTTGAGGATTTAATCAAATAAATTTCTCCTTCAGTAGTATTTCTCCAGGATACCAAGTTAGATAAAGTGGAAACCATGAAAGATAACAATGTAAACTTTGAAACGGGAACTATAAACTCAAAATGGGAACTATGGCCAAAAAACCCCCAAAAAACATCAAAAGCAGTGCTAAAATGAAAAGTGTGTACACTAGAATGATGATTTTATTTTTTAGGGGTCAATTTTGAACATGTTTTAAAAATGGTAGTGACTACAAAATTTTCGTGCAAAATATAGCTTCAAAATGAAAAAGTGATGATACTGGAATGATTATGTTTTTTTTAGGGTCAATTTTCAAAATTTAAAAAAATGCTAGTAAAACCAAATTTTTATGTGCCAAACAAAGTTTTTTATGAGGAAAAAAAAACATTAATGTTTTTGGTAGAATATCATTTTTCTTTCCTAAGTATAAATTCAACATGTTCTCAACCATAACATCAACATCAACGGTGCTATTTTTTTTTTGTTTCAATACCACCATCTACTTCATGAGTAACATATTTCAATCTCTTCATGTCAAACACCATCCATTGAATTAATGGTTGGATCAATAATCCAAATCTATTGCACGTGACAACCTCCTACAATCTCTTATATAGAATCTACTTTATATATCAATGTTGTGTCATGAGCTTTCAATTTGGCTATTCATTTCATGTTTACTGGTGTTTAAGTGAATTTACCATTTATTAATAGTTACCAATTATTAACAAGTGATATAGAGGTAATTACATACTATAATTAGCTCAATTAAACTAGTCAACAGTTAATACTAATATATACTATAGTTTAAAATCAATTTAACAATTAAAAATCTTACAAGGATAAAACTAGTTTTTTATGTTTGCAAAAATTCAATTCAAAAAATATACTATTTGTATAAAATAAATCTATTACTAGGGCTACAATGTTGCTATATAAATTTACTACAACTACTTTTTATGAAATAATTGCAAGGGCTATTGAAAGAAACAAGGTATAACCTGGGAAGAAAATAAGGTATACTTATGAGCCTAACTTTTAAAAGATATTCACATATTTAACTCTTACATATCTAACATTTAACCATGTATACTTATGAGCCTAAATTTTAAAAGATATTCACATCTCTTACATATCTAACATTTAACCATCTAACACTTATACATTGACCCCATACTAAGTTCTAAAACTAAATTGTAGAGAGGCTCATACTTTAGGGACATAACAACATTTTACAACATACTTTAGAGATGTACAACATTTTGTCGAATTCCTCGGGCCTCTAACCTCTAGGAGTATAACAACATTTTTCCTAATTCCGTAAACCAAATCCAACTATTAGATATAATAATTATTCATATAATAACCATAACAATTATGAGTCTTATAAAACTAATACTCCTCTTCATGTTTACTAAATTATACTATTTTTTAAAATATAATTAGAATTCAATCTAAAAAAACATGAAAAAAAAATAAACATGGAAAAAAAGGTATTATTAAAATTTGCCATATCTGTAGGACTTCACTTTTCTTTAAAATGAAAAAACCTTTGATATAACCATAAAATATGGTATAAATAAAAATTCAATTCTTATTTAAAATGGATCAGGCCTTATGTTGAAACATAAAGAGAGGGTATAAATAAAACTGGCATCTCCATGTGTAACCACAATCTAATTTAAAACCTTAAATGGAAACATATGGAAAGGGTAATGATAAAAATTTTCACCATGGTCAAACCCTTATGGAACCATGAATAAAGAGGAAAATAAAACTTGCTATTGCTCTTATGTTTTTTTTTCAATCCCACCATCTACTTCATGAGTAACATATTTCAATCTCTTCATGTCAAACACCATCCATTGAATTAATGGTCGGATCAATAATCCAAATCTATTGCACGTGACGAGCTCCTACAATCTCTTATATAGAATCTACTTTATATGAGCTTTCAATTTGGCTATTCATTTCATGTTTACTGGTCTCTAAGCGAATTTACCAATTATTAACAATTACCAATTATTAACAAGTGATATAGAGGTAATTACATACTATAATTGGCTCAATTAAACTAGTCAACAGCTAATACTAATATGTACAATAGTTTAAAATCAATTCAACAATTAAAAATTCTTACAATGATAAAACTAGTTTTTTATGTCTGCAAAAATTCAATTCAACAAATATACTATTTGTAGAAAATAATTCTATTACTAGGGATACAATGTTGCTATATAAATTTACTACAACTACTTTTTATGAAATAATTGCAAGGGCTATTGAAAGAAACAAGGTATAACCACTGGGAAGAAAATAAGGTACATCTAATAAAATACAGTGTGAATATGTTTTATAAAATACAATATAGTGGTTAAACAAGGTATAACCCTTAGATTTATGCATGTAAAATGTTATATGATGGCAAAACAAGAGTTTTGGAGAATGTAATTTTCTTGGAGATATAGTATTTTGTTTAAACACCATCATATTGCTAACCTCCCTCTCGGCAGAAGCTTCACTAAAATCTGCAATGGAAATCTGACTGAGACACACTGTTAAGTTCGGATATCACAATATGATGACTTCAATTTGGTGCAACTTCAGAAGGAGAGGCTCGTTACACAGATAAACTCGTAGTACTATGACTTCAATTCGGTGCTATTACAGTGATGCTCTCACAGTTTCTCAGTGCTATTATAATGATGCTATTACAGTTTCTCGGTGCTATTATAATGATGCTATTACAGTGATGCTCTCACAGTGATTTTATGAGGAAATTCATTATGACTTCAATTCGGTGCTATTACAGTGATGCTCTCACAGTTTCTTGGTGCTATTATAATGATGCTATTACAATCGATAAAGGAGCTTAGATTGTTTGTAGAGGTGTTCTTTTCGAAGATAACAGTCTATTTTCAG